>BKCH01002005.1:0-56381 GCA_008635985.1 Ficus erecta | reverse complement strand
AGAGGAGGAAATTGTTGCGATCAAGTTGATAGGTGTAGGGTGATTGAATGTGTTATGGAACAAGGAGGTATAAGTGGAGAATATGATTGGTTTTGGTTTTGAGGAGTATTAACTACATTTGGTTGAGACTGAGAGTCATCTGGAGATGAAGACATTGTTGAAAAAATAAAGGACGTTAGTCGGTAGCTCTGATACCATATAAAGATTTAGAGAAAAGAGAATATGGTGGGTGAATGCTTTTATTACCCCATAGCTTCTATGCATTATATATGAGTACATCAGTAAGCGTGAGATAAGGAAAAGTAGTTACACAAATCTTAAATACATTTAAAATACAAGATCATTCAGTTGGTGAAGATATTTTGTTGCTGCAGGTCCGAATCTGGTGGAGGAGAATCTTCAGCTGGTTCATTTGAATTGGAAGAGCTGATAACTACCTTCTCTCTAATACTTTGTTCACTATGGGAAAAGCTGGATGTCCTAAACGATTGTGCCATAAGTTGGAGAGCTTGGAGACATTGGAGGTGTGAGAGCAAGCTGATAGGAGGGCAGCC
The DNA here is from genome assembly GCA_008635985.1 of Ficus erecta. Classification (NCBI taxonomy): domain Eukaryota; kingdom Viridiplantae; phylum Streptophyta; class Magnoliopsida; order Rosales; family Moraceae; genus Ficus; species Ficus erecta. Next base: position 55,827 of record BKCH01002005.1, on the reverse strand, counting down.
ACTGCATCATAGAGAGTGGAAATTTGCAATGGCTTTATAGAGACCTTTGTCAAGATTGCCCTGGAGCAGGATTTGTTTGGAACGAATATCCTTGACAGCAAAACAATTGGGGAAAAATTCAATGGAGACATTATTCCACACAAAGACGTTGAACACTGATTAGATTATGAGATATTTCAGGAGTATGTAAAACATGTTTCAAGTGCAGGGAAGTAGAGGGTGTATTAGGAAAGTAGAGCCAGGGTTTGAGATAGAAATTTGTTTACCATTTCCAACAGTCACTTGGTCACATCCCTGGTATGGAATTTTGTTGGAGAGTGTCTGCAGGACAGGTGTGAAGTGATGTGTAGCTCTAGAGTCCATAAACCAATCATTGTCTAGTACAGTGAAGGGATTTGTTGGTGTGGTGAATGGCTGAACAACTTGTTAAGGGGAAGAAGGGTATGGATAGAACATGGTGTTGTGAACTTGAGGTTTGGGTTGTGGTATGTAATTCAGATCAGCTCTATGGTAGCAAATGTCGGCTGTGTGGCCAAATTTCTTTCAGATTTGGCATTTAGGTTTTTCTTCAATAGGATAGGAATTTTTGGTTTCCATGGTTGGTTTTGAGGTTGATTTGGTGATTTTTCAAGAAGACCAGATTAAGATGGATTGAAGGGAGTTCGAGGTGGTGATTGAAGTTATGAAAGGGATTCTGTTTGGGAAAGTTTTGGTGGGCAAAATTTCTATTTGGAAAATTTTTTTGGGGAATGGTGGTTAGGATGTTGCTGTTACATTAGCCATAATTGGATCCAAATTGGATGCAGTGTTTTGTTGTTCATGATGGTACTCATAGTTCAACAAGAGATTGTGTATTTCTTCGACACTGGGTGAATCAGATCTAGCACTTATAGAGGACACAAACCCATTGTAATGTTGATCAAGTCCATTAAACAAGTAAATCAAATAGTCTTTCTTAGAACAGGTTCTCCAATTGAAGCTAGACGATCAGAAAGACTTTTGAGTTTTTGAATATATTGCATAGTAGTCATACCACCCTTTTGATACTCTGAATTTGTGTTCTGTAAGTGGAGAGTTGAGAGATAGACAATGATGCATAGATCTGATTAAGTGCTTCCCAAACTCATACGCAGTGTTATAGCTTACTATTTGTGCAAGAGAATTCTCAGTGAGTGAAGCATTAAACCAGCTCATAAGTAGACGATTATACCTTTGCCAAACATTATATTAGGGGTTGATTTCACCTTGTTCTACGTTGAGGAATCTAGGAGGACAAGGTCTAGAGCCATCAATAAATTCTCAAAACCATGAGCTATGATGACATTAAGCATCTGATTCTTCCATAGGAGGAAATGTCGTCATCTAGCTTGATTGAAAATTGGGGAGTATTGGAAGGGTTTGCAACAGTGAGGTTTGAAAGCTGAGAAAGACCCATTGTTGAAGGTGAAGTAATGGTGGGATTCTGTTTTTGAGAAGGAGTGATTCAAAAATTGATTTTCTTGTTGCCATAGGAACAACGTAGAGAAGCTCTGATACCAAGTTAAGAAATTAAAGTATAGAAGAAGAGGAAGAAGAAGAAGACGAGAGAGGAAGATTTGCAGAAAAGGGTTTTTGGATAATTTCTTGTATATTTGGTATTTTCAATATGTAATACAAAAATGCATGAATCATCCTATATACAAAGAAGACAAGAGCAAAGAGTGACCTCCTATACACGTGGCAAAAAGGAAAATGGGACCACCATACACACATAATGAATTATACAAAACATACAGAGGACTACAAATTCTAATTTCTCTTAACACTTCCAACATCATTAGAATCAAATATCTATGACTATATATATGAGATCACACAGATCAAAAGTGAGACAACCTAAAATTTGCAATGGCATTTCAATATTGCTTCAGTTTATTAGCAATTCTCGTGACTTTTTTTTTAAAACTTTTATAAGCATGGATGTTAGCTTAGCAGGTCATCATCTTCTCTGCGAACAACTCCACCAAACTTTCCGATGCCAACTTCTGCACCGCTGAAGTTGTTCTCCATACCCTTTATGGTGCCACAACCAAACTTTGTGCGTTCTCCGACCAACTGGCTAACTGCACTACCGTCCATGTTTCTAATTCTTGCAATAATAACGGTGCATCCTATTTCAACGATGATGTTTCCTGGATTTCCTTTGATACCGAGGATCCAATCAACTACACCTTCTGTCTCCTCTATCTCTGCACCACATTCTGACTCTAATACTCCATAAACTACCCAATTTAATGTTCACTTCATTAGAATGTTTGTATTCTACCCTTACTATGTTGATCAATTATTTGTTCTTGTGAGCTGATGTTAGACTTGGGTAAATACCTACGTTGTTGGGAAACATTCCAGTCTAATTATTGCTTCTACTTTTAATAATGAACAATAATTTTTCATATTATATTACTATATATATATATAAATGAGATATTTCTCACAACTTTTTTAGCACAAGCTTACATGTGATTGTGATAGTTACTTTTTATTAGTTTATTTGTTACGTCATTTTTTCTGTGACAATTATCGGTTCTTGTAAGGAAAAAGATAAGTTGTATTGTCTCACATCATTTCAAAATGGATATATTATAGTTCATAAGTAAATAGACCACCTCCTAATGGTTTGAGGCATTTTAAAGTTGAGTCCAAGAGCAAAATCGTGTGGGAGGGAGTCTAAAACGGACAATATTATATCAAAATAGGCATGAGTCATTACAAATTGTATCAGAACTTATACCCAACTGGAAGTGTGGCCAACGAGGACATTGAACCCAAAAGTAGGGATGATTGTGATAGTCATCAGTCCCTGTAAGGAAAAGAGTTAGTTGTGCAATCCCACATCGCTTGAGAATAGAATATGATATAGTTCATAAGTGAAGAGGCCACTTCCTAATAGTATGAGGCCTTTTGGAGTTGAGCCCAAGAGAAAAACCATGTTGCCATGAAGCCGAAAACAAACAATATCGTACAAAATTGAGGTATGAGTCGTTACAAATGGTATTAAAACCTATATCCAATGGAAGTGTGGCCAACGGGAAAATTGGGTTATAAAAGGAGGGTGATTGTGACAGTCATCAGTTCCTATAAGGAAAAATGATAAGTTATGTAGTCTCACATCACTTAGGAATGATATATGTGATGTTTTATAAATAAATAGACCACCTCCAAGAACAAAATCGTACAAACACAAAGCCCAAAATGCACAATATCATACAAAAAAAAAGGCATGAGTCGTTATATTTTCTCTTCTGCAAGTTTTTTTCTATATTGATATATACTTACTTACTCTAAATATTTCAATGTTGATGTATACTTATCAAATAGAAAAGTTATATAGATATTAGAAAACAAATAAAAATATAAAAATAAAGTGCCTTACTTTATCTTGTTTGCACTACAAGAAAAAAGGTTAATAAATGACAGTGGTCTGGAAGATTAAATCGGTTTTTCAAACAATGAATGTTGAAAATACCTAAGGGGGTGTTTGGTGTTAAGTTTGAGTTAAGATTTTAAGTTAAATAGTAATTTTTTTTGAATTTTAGAAAAGACAAACAACTTTTTGGGGAAAAAAAAACAAAAAACATGAAATGATGAAAAAAGTACAGTTTAGTTTAAACTAAACTTTTGCCAAATAAGGCCTTAAAAAAATTAAAATTAAATATGATATCATTCGACAGAAGATCACAAGAGCACGATATTTGTAAAGAAAGTTTTGTGCAGTTTACGTTTAATCACATACTTAATTATAATGCCATCAAGTGTCCGTATGTACGGAGTGAGCATGTGAAAAAGACTAATGTTTGGGAGATATAAAAAATGGATAATATGTTGAGAGAGAATCAATTAAAGATAAAGTCTAAGTACAAGTTGAAATATTTATGATCACATCTCACATCATAGCATGACTTAAGATGATAACACTTTTCAAGCTAATATTGACTTAAAAATTAATTTGGAATTAAATGAGTACCCTCTCCCTACACATGCATGGATGATATTTTTTCTCCGTAAGGACCATGATGTAATTTTCATCCCTAAAACCTAGGACTGGTGCTACAAAAGACCCTGAAAATGAGTGTATTAAAATGTGTATATTTAAATGATAAATAAGGATTTTATTAAGGGGTGTGTTTAGTGCACTTGTTTGAAATGAAATATCTATATTGGAGTTAGTTGGTTTTTTTAAAAATTAGTTCTAATTTTTTTTTACTTTTTTGAAAAAAGACAAAAACTGATATGAAAAACTTAACTTTCATTTACCTCTCAAGTTCGAAATTAATTTTTTAATTACAGTTTTTGTCTTTTTCTGAAAAGTTAACAAAAATTATAATAATTTTTTCTAAAGTCAACCATTTTCAAATAAAAATTTCATTTTAAATCGGTGCACCAAACACATACTTAGGTTCAAAACGATTAGTCAAAATCATGCTAAGGGTGAGTTGGAGCTTAAGTCCAAACTAATTTTTCAAACTTTTTTTGTCTTTTTCCCAAAAGTTTTTTGTCTTTTCTGAAAATTCAAAAAAATTTACTATTTAAACTTAAAAAATCTCATCTTGAACTTGTGCACCAAACAGGCCCTAAGGTTAGGACCTGTTTGGTGTCATATAATCTAATTTTTGTCATTTTTCCTCAGCTTCACTATTCACACAGTTTTGTAACTCAAACTTTAAAAGTACATAACTTTGCGTAAACAAATCCAAATGAGATGATTTTTTTAAATTACATAGAATTTCAAGATGAACAAAACAAACTCTATTGATTTTTTTTTCTAAACACATTCAAGTTTTACACTTTTTAAGTCCAGCAATTCAAACGCCTCGATAACGTATAATTAATTCAAATCCAAATTCTACAATTCAAACCTTAAAACTAAACATATGCTTAGGGCTTGTTTGGTACACCCATTCAATCACTCAACTCAAAATTTTTTTTGTTTTTTTCAAAATTTTTTGTCTTTTTCTCAAAAAGTTTTTTATCTCAAAAATTCAAAAAAATTTACTTCAAACTTAAAAATCTCAACTCAAACTACTCCACCAAACTCCCCATTAATTTATAACATTATGAACCAAATATAAATATCAATCAAATCTATACTACTCTATAACAATATGAGTGTGCTTTTTCGTCACCTCTCCTTCAGTTGTCACGAAGTAGCTAGGTCATCGTCACATGACTGCCTACATGATGGTCTAGTCAATCTAATATAGTGTTTTTTTTTCTTTTTATTTTATTTAATTTGTCTATTTATACACACGTGCGTGCTACAAAATTAGCAACAATGAGCTATCCAAAAGCCACATTATTAAGAAAATTCCGAAGGAAGGAAAGCCTATGGGCCCAGTTAGAAAACTTCCTTCGCACTCTTTCTCTCTCAAAGAAAAAGACTAATATACAAAATAATTAATTTCAAATTTCAGATATAAGTACAAAAATATCGAATATTATTCCCTCCTCTTCTGACATCTCTGACTCGAGGGCGCTTTCTTCGTCTTCCGAGTTCTCCCGATCGGAACCATTGACTCGGCCCTTCCAACTCGGAGTCTTCCAGAAAACAAATTCAAAGTGTTCGATTTCGACGGCGACGACGATCGCTCCGAGAATCTGGCACAAGAGATTCTCCGCCGACCTCCGTAACCGGAAGAACAACAAGAATCGCCGCCGCGATTCTCCTATTAACAAGTACAATTTTCTCCAGACGTGTAAGTCCTTTCTCTCTCTCTCTCTCGCTTTTTTTTTTTTGGGTGTTTGGAGTGGTCCTGTTTGTTCTCGAGAAAATGCGGGAAATAGAGAAACGAGATTTTCATTTTTCCGAGAAATTTCGGTCGTATGAGTACTGAGAATAGAGTAAATGTCTGGTGCGTTTTCCTAAGTTGACTAAGAAGAAAAATTTTGGAAGATTTAATGAAGTTTGTGAAAATGTGGTCGTGATGTAATGTGGAAGAAATGTTTGCTAGAGCTTGTAATTTGGTTTTTTTTTCTTTTTTTTTTATTTTAGTTTTCTGGACGGCCAAACAAGCCTTAAGACTCCATAGATGTTGTAGTTCTTTATGCTTAGCATCCGTAAATTGTTCTTTGCGGAAAATTATAGTGTTTAAATCTACGAAAAACTGGAGTCTAATGTACAGAAGATCACAAATTGGATTCATTTTTGAAATTGGATAATAAAAAATCGATAGAAGACAGTGCATATATGATCAGGCGTGAAGAGAAAGAGTAAATATATGTATGTGTGTGTGTGTGTGTGGTGCGATTAGAACTTGGAAACTAATTAAAAGAGTGTATTTATCCAGTTGTATTGTTATATTTTACTTTAAAAAATAAAAAAAGAAACGTATAGGCTTTACCAAAAAAAAAAGTGGCACTTGACAAAGTAGTTTCTCTTGTTTGTGTGCCATTATGCTGTGAGTCTTAGATTTCTTTTTGCATTTCAGTGAAATTATTGAAATTAGGTGGTCACTAGGGGTGCCAATTCAAGTCACATGTTGTGTTTTGGTCGTGTGTATCTTCAATTTTACTCAACCCAAACGTGATTCGTAACACGAAAGTATTTGAAAACAATGACATGAACACGAGAAATGACTCGTATTTTTTTTTTTATGTCAAATTCATTGATGGAATATGTAAAACGTCATGCCCGTGACATGATGTGTTCCACTCTAGTGTTGTATGAATTTCAATTTTTGCCTTCGAAACTAGCTTAAGTGACTTGTACAAGGGTGCTTCTGTTGAAATTGTAAGACCGTCATCAACAGTTGGGGGCACTTTGCAATCTATTGTTAAATTCAAGTGGTAATTTGCCAGAATTAAACTTTGGGGGATGCGCCAAATACCCACCCCCCCCCCCCCCCCCCTTTTTTTTTTTCTTCCCCTTTTCTCCCTTTAGTATGGTTGGTTCGGTGTAGATATTTGAATGATGGTTTCTGCCATCTCATACATGCTGCATTTCAAGCTATAGGAATATAGGATGCAGTGTCCTCAAGTTGTTTACATGGTGGTTTTGTTAAAGTCAAAATGTCTATTTTTGTATTTTTACAGAGTTAAGGAAAGGGATCGGGAAAAGGCAGGATAGGTAGGAAGAGGAATATCTTGTAACCAATACTATAAAGTAAATAAACCAGCAGTAATTTTTTAAACTTGATTGATCCTGATAAATTAGTTGAAAAATGAAACTATTCTTTCATGCTGATGCATCCAAAGGTATTATGTTAATAACATTCTTGCTGTTTTTTTGAAGTTTTAAAATGTTTAAAATCCCTCTTTTAGTCTCCCTCCTGACTCTTTCCTTTTTCATGAGTGATATCATCTTCCAGGAAGGTATATTAGTGATGAAAAGTACGGAACTCATTTTCTCCTTTAGTTGCCTATTGAATCATGTATTGATATGAATAATGTTAATGCTGCTATTCCAGTTATGTCATGAAATTTTATCTAATGAGTTTGTGATCTAGCTATTTATTCATTTATTTATTTATTTTTGTACTACACCGCAATCTGCATGAGTTAGGATGACTAGTTTCATAGTTGCTTGCCGATATGTCTTCACCATCATTGATAAAACTTTTTGTCTGTTGAGAGTCTATCGTTGTTTTCGTTAATTTTCTATACGAGATCTCGACTCAATGTAGCAAGTGAAAAACGAATCGTGCTTAATTCAGTCGTACTTATGGTACACTGTTTAAATTGGTAACAACTATTTAAAAATATATTTTAGTTCATTGTTTAATGAGCTATCAGTTGATTTAGTTAGTTCACACTTGAACAAATATTCAATGTTTAATTTCTGTAAACATATCTGCAGTTGCAAGTGGTACTGAGATTGCAGACCAGGGCTTTAGAGATGATCCAATTGATGTTGATGGTGAAGGTAAGTTTATTGTTGCAGAGATCCCATAAATCATTTATATTTCCAAATTTTTTCCTGCTTCTGTAGTTGTAAAAGGGGCAAAGACCCAGGACGAGATTGCAATAGATTAGACATATATGCTAGTGATGCAGGGTGTCAGTGCACATGTTCTGTGATGTATCCAAAGAGCATGCGACTTGAAGATGGTGCAGTGAAAGAGTCAGATGCCTATTTCGCATCTGGTTCTTCAACTCAGGCATCCAGTTCTTCAACTCATATAGTAAATTTCATTAGCTTGTATCTTCTTTTGCAGTGTTTCTGTTTCCAGTAAAATAGTGCTCTCGATTTTATCTAATGTTCAAGATTCCTTGTTTAATCAGTTTGTTACTTGGTATTAGAATATTAATAATCAGTCAAGTTATGTTTGTCACAGAATGTTCCGATTGGTGCAGTTTCATCCGAAACCAGTAATACTGAAGCAAGCACTTCATCAACTTCAACCTTTTGTCTAACAGATAATGAAGGTCTCGCCCCCTTCCCATTCTCATACTAAGCTTTTGCATAAACAGGGTGAATTCTTAAAGAATGCTATACATACACATGTATATGTATACACATAACTATTTAGTCATTTTTACTCCCAACCTCTCTACAATTTCAGTTCTGGGGAAACAACTAATAGAGCTAGATTGCTGTGGACGTGAAATTGTAAGTTCTCTCAACTAGTTTGTGTTTTCTACTACTTAAACTTAAAGGAGGAAATCTAAGTAATTGATAAGATCCAGAACATACTCTTTTTTCAACGACATTTATTATTTCATACCGATCTCAATACAGACATTTAGCATTTTTACTTTATCGTTTTTGGGATTTTTATTTAATATAGTAGTTATCCTTTTTGTTACTCAGTAAAAAGATTAAGTTCTTTGTCCAAATTTGCTACTTTAAAATTATTGTTTTGAAGGCTGAAACAGTGTGACTGTTTCCTTAAGTTATCAAGTAAGATCTATTTCCTAATTTCAGTTGCATATTTTTCTTGCCTCATTTTCGTGGAATATCTTTGTTGCATACATCTCTTTTAAAGCGACGAACCTGGTAACAAGTTTGCAATGTCAGAGTACTGATGTTGTTATTTTTACTTATTTTTCATCCGTATAGAAAATATGATTAGTCAAATACTTGATTTTCTAGTCAATGCACATAACATTTTGCTCTTGCAAGTTTATGTGCAAAACAGCAGTGCATCTCCCTGATTTCTGGCTTTTCTTTTAGCTAAATACTAATTGAAAGGTAGAAATTCAATATTGTATTTGTATACCTAGGCGTCAAGTTAAACTCCTCTATTCATGCTGTTGGTTTACTTGTACGTAAACGCTAGAGAAGTTGCATCTATTGCTGTGGTTCTGGTGTAACTTGGATGGTATTTTGCGAAACACTAAAATATGTTTATATTTGGTCTCTTTCTGTTTGCCATCCTTTAATATTGCTTTGTTGTTCCATTGTCACTTTTAACCCACATTGTTTTCTTGTAACTGGCAGGATGACGAAAGCATGAATGTTAAAATCTCCCCTGATATAGTTTTATGTGGAGACATATCTTTTGTGGCATCCTGCTTAACGTTTTCATGCAGTAGCCTCAAACTAGAAGGTTCTTCTTTGAATGGGACCAAGGAAACGTTCTGCTTTGAATGGACTATCAGGGATATAATTCTCATTGAATCAGAGTGGACTGCATCAGTAAGTTTCATATGTTTTTCTTGAACTTCACTATTTTAGGCAACATAAATAATTGCTGGTCTTGGATGCAGGTTGAGACTGCCATGGTTAACCTTCATCTAAAGTCAAAGACTTCTAAAGGAGCTCAAAATGGAAATAAGACATCAGGTTTGTGAAATTTCATACGTGTTTTTGGAGCTATTTTTGGAGGATCCTAAATGGGTCAACTTGTGTGTTTGTTTCTCTTTCTAGTCGCTTGTTATTATTATTAATTTTTTCCTCAAAGTTATTAACTCCCTTGCTTTTTTCTCTTACGTATTTATAGCATAATAAAGAGAGAGGGACAAGGGCAAAAAAACAAAAAAACAAAAAAACAAAAACAAAAAAGATTTGACGAACTAAGGTGGATGTTGATTCACTGAATTCCATGTTTGAGCTATAGCAAAAATGGTCTTCTTGGAGAACGGATGAACATATATTCCTTGTACTGTGTGGTGTTAGAGTTTGAATATTTTAATGAGAGTTTTTCTATTTATTTGACCATGTATTGTTTCCAAATTCCAAATTCGAGTTCTGGGAGGAAGCCAATTCTTTAAGAAAATGAAGGTTCCTCCACTTTTCATAAACAAAGTAAATGTGTTTTAATTTTCATTTCTTAATGCTCTTAAACTTATTTCTATTTTTCTTTTACTGTTATATGGAATGTTGACAAACTGGCTGATCTTGTAATATTTCTCGTTTTAGTCACTGTCTCTAATACTAAACTCCCCCCCCAAATTACCTGCAGGTGTTGAGCAGTTAACGTTTGCAGTTTATGACCCTAACTGGGAAAAAGTACAGGACGCAATCAAAAGATTGAATGTGAGATATAAGGATATATGGAACACCCATTTTGAGTGAGTTTTGATGGACTGACTCACACTTTTCAAACCCTTTTCGTCTTCATACTTGTGTTTGTGTAGGTTGAACTATTTATCAGATTGACTGTGCATTGTACAAGTGAATAAATAGGAATTGATTTTGATTTTACCTTTTAAATGCAATTTGAAATTTCTTTTCACTGTTTCATATAATTTATCAGTCGGTTTTGCTGCTTGTGGTTATAAGCTTAAGTTTCAGTGAGATTTTCACATTGTCCTTGTTGTGGAGATTTTCTTGTAAACAGAATACATCAGTAAATTTGAAGCATGATGTGTAATTATTCAATTTACTCTCTTTTGCAGTGCTGATATGGTAAAAGTTGAAAAAGATTGGTTGGCACAGAGTAGCGTGTTCTCTCCAAAGGATTACTTATCTGGGTAAGTAAAAAAAATATATATATTTTTTAATTTTTCTTTAGTAAAATTTCTTTATTTCTTTCCACAAAAAATATATAGGTACTACATACTTAGATAGTTTTTCTTTCGCTGATAAATTCTAGTTCTCGCTTCCCTTCAGCTATGTTTAAGTTATTCAATATGCATCATTCTGAGCATTGGTGGTTCTATGGTGGATCACAATCTCTAAGAAGTCAATTCATAAAAACTTGTAACTTTTCTACTGCAAGTCATCTCAGAACAATTCACAGATTGTTTCATGTGACTGTAATTATATGAGATTTTATGCTTTTGGTATTTGTGTCAAATATTTGAATCTCTTTTGTCAATGCCTACACAACACTTTTAAACAGATCGGATCACGTGTATTCCTTTGTCGCCTAATCATATATTTTATGTTGATTTACTTGATCTATTTTCAGATCTGAGGATCCTTTTGAAGATGTTATTTATCCAAGAGGAGATCTTGATGCTGTTATGATTCATAAGGGAGACATTGAGCTTCTAGAGCCCGACACATTTATCAATGATACTATAATTGACTTTTATATCAAGTAAGTTTGGGATACCTTTATTCATCAGAAAAAAATAAAGGTTTTAAATAACTTAATCTAATCCTGGTTTGTCCTTATACTTAGTTAAACATGGTTCTCTCTGTTGATAATTAAAATTGTTAAAATTTGTGCTTCATCTACTTTCTCTGAAACCTTGCTTTACACATATAAGAGAAGAGTTTAAACTTCTAATAATTGATATTACACTATATTTTTTTAGTTTTTTATATGGTTGGTTAAAAAAAATTCCTAATTCTAGCGGTTTCTTTGCTGGAATCTGATTTCATACAATCTGGAAAATGATCTAGTTATTTCCATTTTCAGAAAGTTGCATTTTGTATGACTAGCATGTGTGATGACATAGTTTGAACAAGCCAGATTTTATAGCAAGCCCGACAAAAACAATTAAAAGCTAGAAATGCAGATCAAGGAGACATTGGTAAATTAGTTGGCATAAATTGGATCTTAGATTCCTCATTATGTTACAATGTCGAGAAAGGACCACACATGTACTTGGGTGACTGAACAAGCCCAGCACTATAATAATTTTATAAAAAGCTGGCAAGAGCAATTGAAGGCCTAACCTGGAGAATTAAAAAGAAATTGTAAGATGTAATTACAAGATTTGAACTTAGGAGTTGCTAAGTTAAAGAATCATTTACATCAAAAGTTAAAACCCAATAATGACCCACATCTTGAATAGCTTAAACTATTAGAAAATAGGTTTTCTGAATCTGATGTACATAAATGGCTTTTAGATTTAGAAGTCTGATTATAGTTCTTGCAGATATTTGGCAAACGGCATTCAAACCAAAGAGAAGCAGAGATTCCATTTTTTCAATTGTTTTTTCTTTCGAAAGCTTGCGGATTTAGACAAAGATCCTTCAAGTGCTTATGAAGGCAAGGCAGCATTTCAACGTGTTCGTAAATGGACAAGGAAAGTCAATATTTTGAAAAGGACTACATATTCATTCCTGTAAATTACAGGTGTGAAAGCATCATTGATATATATATTTCTTACACCTCTTCAGGATTGTCCTTTTGTTATTGCTTTCTAATGTGAATTATTAAAACAACCTGGTCAGTCTTCATTGGAGTTTGATTGTCATCTGCTATCCTGGTGTAGTGCCCATTTTCAAAGGTAAGAATTCATAAATGGTTTCACTTTTTCTTTTTCTCTTTATTTTTTCCTTTACGAAACCCATCTTTTGTTCAGTTTATGTTCTCATGATCTTTAGATGAAGAATCTGAATGTGCATCCAAGGTACCATGCATCTTACATATGGATTCTATCAGAGGAAGTCACAAAGGCCTCAAGAATCTCATACAAAGGTAGACTTTTGATAGCTCCAATTGATGACTAGTCCCCAAAAATGATGCATTATTTTCAGTTCTGGTGAATAATATTTCTCGTTTTGAAATTTATATCTTTTGATCGTTGTTCTCCTGTTCAAGTGTTCACTTGTATAGTTTGATTGATTGTTCTCGTTAGATACTTGTTATTCATTTTTATACAGGTAATTTGGCAGAAGTATAATTACCTTATGTAATTGTGCAGTTTTTTTTGCATTTATGATGTTTTGTTTGTATTCAGTTGCATTTATGGTCCACCTAACAGACATCTTGTTTCTTATAAAACGATAGTTGTTTTGTGCTACATGCTTTTAGTTTTACTCAGATGATGGGCAGTTGGGTGGTTAAAATGATATGATGTGATTCTCAATTGGGAAGAAATTGACTTTATGTGATTGTTGCAGCGTCAGGACTACTATGAGAAATGCCACCTTTAATTCTTTTTCACCTATTAGTATTCTAACTGATAGTATATGTAGAATAATATCTTAGCATACCATGTAAGCACTCATGATGTTCGGTATTTTATTTTATTTTATTTTATTTTTTGGGAGATGTGGGAATAGAAATTATATTTTCTCTCCTTTTATATATATTTTTTAGTGTGAACTAACTATCCTCCCTCAATTGAGACTGGATTTTTTTGTGATCATCAACTTATACTGATGTCAACCATGTTTTCTTTCATAATGTCTGCAACGATATTACAGTTACCTTTGTGAAGAATGGAAAGAGAGGCATAAAGCTACAACAGAAGATGCTTCATCGAATTTCCTACATTTGAAATTTGTTCCACTTGAGGTATTTGTAGTTCATCAAATTTCTAATTCTACCTTTCTGCCTCCTTTGTTGAACTCCTGTATGAGAGCCACTTTTCAATTTAACAGGGTTCTATTTTATTGAAAACTATTTCGATCATCTCAAGAGGAAACTGGCAGTGAAACTTTATAATAAAATTTTCATTTATTTTGTATTTGTAATGGATAGCTTACTGGTAGATGCTAATGTGGGGAGCGATGGTCTGTGACAAGTTATGATCCCCTGACCACTTCTACACTCCAGTACCTCAAATCCTCTCACAGGCATCTAATCTTATTCAGAATATAGATTTTAACAATTGTAATCCCCAACTCATGGGGAATATTTTCTCCAACTTCTCAATGCAAAATAAATTTGAATGTCAATGTGCTAATAGTCTAATAAAGAAAGAGTACATACTAATTGACACATGCAATTCTCTATTTGAATAGCTAATTTAAAGCAGAGATATATGTGTGTCTATATATATATATATATATATATATATTTTATTGCCTTATAGTTCTTGGTCTTTTTTTTCCCTCTCTATTTTAAGTTAGTTGACATTGCCCTTGACTGTTCCTTCTTCTTTTTTTTTTTTTTCCCCCCATATTCATTTAGCTGCCACAGCAGGAAAATCTATTTGACTGTGGCCTTTTCTTGCTCCATTATGTGGAGCGTTTTTTGGAGGAAGCTCCTATCAACTTCAGCCCCTTTAATATTACAAAGTTCTCAAACTTCGTAAGTAATATCATTTCTTTCTTTCCTTCGAATTTTATGGTTATTTTTAGTTCTTTCGGATCAATGGTAATGCCATCAATGGGCAAACAATTCTCTTGTTTCTAGTTTGCAAACTAGGTGATTATGAGTATGTGACAACTTTTTAAACATTATTTTAACGCATTCTTCTAAAAATTATGTGTATGTATACATTTTTCTGAAGGTTCTAAAAGTTTAATAGTTAGTACAGTTTTTTACCTAACCTTTATCAACTCCTTTTAGTTAGGGTGTGGAAGAGAAGCGTGATTTTCCAGTTATACTGGTCGTGTCTTCTCTCCTTTATGCTTTGAATCCTTGTAAATTTTTCATCCAAATGGAAAATGGTTCTTGCACCCGCTTCACACCACATAGGGACCCAAGTAGGAAACAGCTACATGACAATTAATTCGTTCAAATTTCAAAGGCCCCTTGCCTTTTATTCTACTAGTTGCCTGGTTTAGGAGTTGATGACTACAGTCGACTCTTACATATCTGCTTTGATCATAGTCGATAAAGAAACTATGTTGACAGTTTTTATATCGTTGTTTGTGAACTTTAAAGATACATTGTAAACCAAAATATACGTGTGTCTATATATATATATATATATATATAGATATAGACAATATTACTGTTTTCTCAATCCTTTTGACAAGTTACAAACATGTTAACAATGTTCCAGTTAACCAGAAATTGGTTCCCACCAGAAGAGGCTTCTCTTAAAAGATATGTCATCAAGAAGTTAATTTATGAGATCTTTCAAGAGCAGTCTCGTGGTACTCCTCCAGCTGATCGCATTGACAGATATCCTTCCCCAGTACCTACTACAACAAGTGCTCAAGAAACTGGAGTAATATTTCTTGAGAAAGCAGTTCAACAAGCACGTATCATGGCATGTCTTCTACTTCCAAAGCTGAGCAATTTGGCATTTGTCCGTCAAAAACTTCGCTGACAGGAGGCTTTAGAGAATCAGATTTGGTTTCTTTGGAGTTGTTTGAACCCCGAGATTGTACCAGGTCATATGCTGATGCAAACTACCCGCTGTTAGATTCTCCTTGTCAAAGGAGAACCATGACACCAATAGAGGTAATTGTTTGGGTATTTGTATTAACAGCAAGAATAATTTCTTCTATTCTAAGTACACTTTTTTTCTCTCTAAACATTGGTTTTTTTTCCCCCCCAAGAAACTGAAATTTGTTGATATTGATATATATATTTTTTTAACGAGGATCTGAGGAAAACATATCCTTGGAGAAGATTCTAAAGAAGCATAAAATAGTCGGAAACTAATGGCCCGTCACATCCTTCTAGTTACAAATAATTAGAGAAATACATACCTTTGAAAATTCATCTTTTGAAGCCCAGAGCAATGAACTCGGTTATTATTTGTGTGCGCTAAATAGGCAGTACATCTCTGTGATCCCCCACTTGAAAATTGTCATGCATGAATGAAATACTAATACTTTTCTCTTTTTTTTTTTTTCCCTTAAAAAAAAAAGTACTACTAAATCCTATGTTGGGGTCGATGTCTTAATTGAAAGCATGTCTATAAGAAGTTAATGTAGTGTGACAGGTAATTTTATACATGTATTTGGCTCAACTTTGGAAATTGAGAATTCATCTGCACCTGAATGATTACGAATTTACCATATTCAAGTTTTACACAGTTATGCTGCTCGACATGCATTTTTTCTTGATGGCTGGCTTTCAAGTTAACAATAATCTTGTCAAACCAACTGAAAGGTCTGTGCTTTCGTTTTACAAACAGGAAGTTGAAGAAAGTGATGAGAAAGTTGTGGAGTCGCCATTAGACAAGGAAGATTGCGAGCTAGTAGATGAATCAGAGACACTTGGGAAGCACGAAATCTCCATGCGTCTTACGAAATGTGAAGAGTGGATTTCAGTTTCTAGCAGATCTCAGGGATCCCCGACCTTGTCCGGGGAAGGAAAAGATATAGGTCACCCACCGCCGGAGAACAATGGATTTGACAATTTGGCCGAACCAGATGAGCAGCAATCTTCTTCAACCTCATGTAACGAATTTGCTGGTTGCATTGTACCAGATTCTGAAGAGGAAGATAGTGAGCATGAGAGCAATAAAGTCAAGTACATTCCTTCGTTTATCTGTATAGAGAGCTCAATGTCTCCGCCCTAGAGGACCGGTCGACTGAAAAGACCATTAAACTGCCGACAAGCAATGGGGATGCAGTGTTGGAGTCGGATAGAGCGAAGGCTGTGAAGAGACGAAGACGCAAACCTCCTTAAAGTAGAAGGCGGCTCAATAGAAATCTCTGAAAAGCATTGCTGCTATAGTGGCCTAGTGAGTAGGATCGTTGGCACTGTGTATATAATAGTTTGTATAGGATTTTGAGTGCTAAAATAGATTAAAAATGAGTATAGAAGCCAAAACTTAAAAATAAAATAAAATAAAATAAAAACGGAGTATATGTGGTATAGGAACTGATCACCTTTGTTTCTTGATACATGATACTGATCGGCCTTTTTTTCTAATACGCGTCAAAGGCTCGGGTTATAATAGCTTGAAAGCGATTTCTTTTGGTTGTCATTAACGGTTCAGTGCTGTTTAACAAAATAATAATAATAATAATAATAATGGTTCAGTGCAACTGTTTTGCAGGGAGGATTAATTACTTTTTCATTTTTATCATGGTCATAGGGAGGTTAGTACATATAGGCTAATAAAAAGGGTTTTAGAGCAAAATGGTTTTTTTTTTTTTTTTTTAAAGAAGTTTTTTAACAAATTGTCAAAATTTTTAAAAATTAGTTGAGACTTTTTTTATAAAAAAAAATATCAATCAATTTAATTAAATGATCAATTAATAATTGATCACATGATATTGTTAATTAGGTCAAGCACTGATTGATTACGGTTAATTATTGAATGATCGTCACATAAATCATCAATTGTCATAGTCATTTATTGATTGACTAAATCTGAAAAACATGATAAACAGTCATTTTGTTAAATTAAAAAAAGTCATATATGGATTTATTGACAAGTCCTATGTTTTGTATTTATTGTGACTTTTACTTTCGAAATGTTAATCCTGTCTACTGATATTGATATGGATTTTCTAATATTTAAATTAGATAGACTGTGAATGGTAATTTTAATAGTTTGAAAATTCTAATTTATTTGTCCTTTTTTTGGACTAATTTTACATGCACTTAGTGTTTTGGGCATTAGTATAATACGATAGACAAAAATGGCATTTAAGCTAAATATATAAGGTGTTTCGGGGTTTTTTTTTCATATGTAAAAGCGAGAATATAAATTATAAACCTATTCAAAACTCTAATTGCTTCAGCGAGAGACTGATTTTAAAAACACACAAAGTGTTTTTGAGCATTAGTACAATAAGAGATAGTTTTGAGCATATTATTTTTGCTAAATACACGGGGGTGTTTTGGTATTTTCTCAATTATAAAAGCAATAACTATTTGAGAGTCTATTGACATCACTCAGTCTATTTTTCTCACACACTTTACAAATAGTTTTTTGTATTACTAAATTATCCATTAACAAAATCAGTTATAAGGACAAACATAGATTAAACATATACAACATAGATTAAACATTAACCATAATTAATTAAGTCGTAAAAAATGTAAGATGGCTTCCAAAACATATTCATCAAGTAAAATTGAATCTTTTGTTTTTCTTTTTCTGAAAATTGAGTCGGCTGTCTCAAGATATAAGAAGAAGAAGAAAGAAGAAGAAGAAGAAAAGAAAAAACAAAAAAACAAAAAAACAAAAAAACAAAAAAAAACAAAGTTTCAAAAAGCTTTTTTCCTAGCAAACACACATAATAAAATAAGGGGTAAGACTACAATAAACTCCTTTATATACTTTATCGATAGAGCTTATTTTTAAATCGTTAAGATGTAATCAAACGACTGATTATATATGATAGTCATGATAGACCATACATCATACTAGCATAACTAAAAAATTAAAAAATAACCCTGAAGTTAAAAAAAAAAAAAAAAAAAAAAACAGGGAATGACGTGGAGGGGCGTCGCTGGTTTCTGCATTTGGCATTGGGCGGGGCTTCGTCGGCGTTAGGGGTGTTGGTAGCGTGCAGATCGTGATCTCGGGGGGGGGGGGGGGGGGGGGGGGGGGGGGATGGGCGGGTTGGGGGCAGATTTGGTTGCGGAGGTTGGGGGCGGGGCTTCGTTGGCGTCATGGGGTAAGATCTAGTCACGAGAGGAGGGGGCAAGCTTCATCGGCATCGAGGGGCGAGCGTGGCCGGTGTTAGGGGGTGGGGGGGGACTAGGTCGCCGGACTGTAATCTAAGGCTTGGGTTTTTTTTTTTTTTTTTTAATTTCTTTGCTTTGATTTTTTTTTTTTTAAATTTCTTAGATTATAATCCTACGAGCTAAGGTGCATTATAAGTACCATGAACAAACAACATCTCAATCGTTGAAATTATATCAAACAGTATATAAAAAAACTCTACTGATAAGGTATATAAAATAAGCTTTATCACAGTCTTTCCCTAAAATAAGATGAAAAAAACAAGTTTTAGGGGTCGGTAGGGCGGGGGTGGGGTGGGACGGGGCTTCGTCGGTGTCGTAGGGGTAGATCTGGTCGCGGAGGTTAAGGGCGGGGCTTCATCGTGTCGGGGGTGGGACTAGGTCGCCAGCATTGTGGGGGTAGATCTGTTCGCGGGGGGAGGGGGCGAGGTTTCGTTGGTGTCAGGGGGCGAGCATCGCCGGCGTCCGCTGGGGGGGGGGGGGGGGGGGGTTGGGAACTGCTTTGCTAGACTGTAATCTAAGGCTTGGGTTTTTTTTTTTTTTTTTTTTTCCCTTTGCTTTGAATTTTTTTTTTTATTTCTTAGATTATAATCTTATGAGCTAAGGTGCATTATAAGTATCATGCACAGATAACATCTCAACTGTTGAAATTATATCAAACGGTGTATTAAAAAAAACTCTATCGGTAAGATATATAAAATGAGCTTTACCACAGTCTTTCCCTAAAATAAGATGAAAAAAAAAAAACAAGTTTTTTCCTTTAAAAAGGGAAAGTCTTAGGTAGAGTCACTTATAGAGACACTACCTAGGATTAAATTTAAATAACCTTAAATGAAACTCTATCGATAAGGTATATAATAATATTATACCACAGCCTTTCCATTTAAAAAGAGGAAAACAACATTAGGTTAAAAAAAAATAGAAACTTATTCGTTAAAAACATACAAGTAAAAGGAAAATAATAATAAAGTTGTATACGTGAAGATATATATAATTATAATTTCATTAGCTTCGCAGAAATAACTGTGGAAGGAAACAAAATGAAAAAGATGTGGGTTTTTATTTTTTTATTTTTTTATTTTTTGAACGATATGATTGTTAAATAAAAGGGAGCTATTCGTGGGTGGAAAAGACGAAGAAAATACAATTTAATATGGAGTATGGCTGTGGTAGAGACCCTCAAAGGGTCTCTACCATACATCCCTTTCTTTTTGGACCGTCCGATTCATTCGGACGGTTAAAATATTATTGATTTACTATGTTTATCATACACCTTACCTCACACAATCCTTCCCACCCAAACTCTTCTCCGTCGCCGGCGATCTTCTCGCCGCCGGCAACCGACGCCGGTGACCCCCTCCGGCCCCCAGCCCCGGTCGCCGGACGCTGGCGACCGGCGACCATTTTCTCTCTCTTTTTTCTTCTCTCTCTTCCCCTTTCTCTCTCTTCTCCTCTCCCCCGACGCCGGTGACCCACCTCCGGCCCTTCCACCACGGTCCCAGTCCCGGTCCCGGCCGCCCGCCCGCCCGCCGGCGACCTCCCCTCTCTCTCTTCCCCTTTCTCTCTCTTCTCTTCTCTCCCTCTTCCCCTCTCTCTCTTCCCCTTTCTCTCTCTTCCCCTCACTCCCGCCGCCCCTCCACCCCCGGCCCTCACCCCCGGCCCCCACCCCCAGCCCCCCCCCCCCCCCCCCGTGCACCCCCCACCCCCCTCCCCCCCCGGCACCCCCTCCCGTCGGCCCGCGAAGAGAAGAGAAGAGGGAAGAGAGAGAGAGAAGAGAGGGAAAGAGAGAGAGAAGAGGGAAGAGAGAGAGAGGGAAGAGAGGAAGAGAGAGAGAGAAAGGGGAAGAGAAAGAGGGGGGGTCGTCGGGGGGGGGGGGGTGCGGGGGGGCAGGGGGGAGGCTGTGGGGGTATCGGGGGGGGCTGGGGGTGGGGGGTGGCGGGAGAGAGGGGAAGAGAGAGAGAGAGAAGAGAGAGAAAGGGGAAGAGAGAGACGGAGGTCGCCGGCGGCCGGCCGGCCGAGGCTAGGACCGGTGGTGGAGGGGCCGGAGTGGGTCGCCGGCGTCGGGGGAGAGGAGAAGAGAGAGAAAGGGGAAGAGAGAGGGGAAGAGAGAAGAAAAGAGAGAGAGAAAGGGGAAGAGAGAGAAAATGGGTCGCCGGCGGCCGGGGCTGGGGAGGCCGGAGGTGGTTCGCCGGCGTCGGGAGTGAGTCGCCGGCGTCCGTCGCCGGCGGCGAGAAGATTGCCGGCGACGGAGAAGAGTTTGGGTGAGAAGGATTATGTGAGGTAAGGTGTACGATAAATATTGTACATCATCAACGTTTTAACCGTTCGATTGAATCTCAACGGTCTAAAAAAGGACTGTACCGGTACCACAGATTCTTCCTTTAATATGTAAGGATATTTTTGGAATAATAAAATAAATAAATATGCGAAGAAAGTTGAAACAAGGGCGTCAAAGGAGATTTTCCTAATAATTTAAGGTGGGTAAAATGCCAATAAACCAATAAGGAAGCAAATAGGATTAGATAAATGAATTCGAGTTCTGGGTTTCTCATTCTTTATTAGAATCCCACACAGAGAGAGAGAGAGGGAGAGAGATGGGAGACGAGAGGGTGAAAACAGAGGCTCTGCAGAAAATTGGAATGTTCCAAGTCCTCCCTAGATTGGTCGTCTTCGATCTCGATTACACTCTCTGGCCTTTTTACTGGTATTTATATATTCTCTTCTTTGCTTTCCCACTAAATCCAACTTACCCACCAAAGAATATATATATATATATATATATATATATAGATGATGTGTATCTTTCTTATCTTCATCTTACCCAATACACTCAGATACGTGAATTTTGTATTTCTTTGTTTTATTACAGAAACGGACCTTTTATCGCCCCTTTTCATGTTATTTCAATTTAAATTTGCAGTTTTTTTTCCCTCTACTTTTTCAATTTTAGTTTGTGTTAATTTGTAATGCATTTTTCCCTCAGTAATTGACACAGTTTGTGGAAGTTATAATGTTTAACATCATTTATTTTAATACAGAGTTTCTTTGTTTTCCCATGCAACTTCTTAAAATCCAGTCTCTAATAAGAAAGAACAAATGAGGAATTTATGCCAATAATAATATAGCAATTTTGCATCTTGTCTTCCCAAGTGATGATTTGTAATATAATGTGGCTCAGTTAGAAGTGATATTTAACAACATGGAACAAACCTAACATGTTTTTATTTAAAATGTTTGAGCATTGTTGTGATCAGAAACACCTAACTCAGAAGTTACATGTGAAACACCTAACTTAGAAGTTACATATGAATATTTCTACAGCGAATGTCGGTCTAAGCGCGAAATGCCGTCTTTGTATCCCCATGCTAAGGGCATATTGCACGCATTCAAGGAAAAGGGTGTTGATGTTGCCATTGCTTCTAGGTCACCTACTGCAGATATAGCCAAGGCATTTCTTGACAAACTGAATATTACCTCAATTTTTGTAGCCAAGGTGAGGCATCCATCATCCCGAAACCAAACCCCCCAACACCCCCCCCCCCCCCCCCCCCCCCCCCCCTCCTCCTCCTCTTACTTTTTAGTGTTGTATCTTCATTTTGTTTTGGTGACTGTAATTTTCCTTGGTTCAATATAATAATAAGCCTATAGTTCAATACAATAAGCCTACTTATTGGCTCTTAAGATTGTAGTAGTGAAGGAAAAGTTAACTATGCTGTAAACAAATTTTGAAAATTTTTTCCCTGCTCTATGAGTATCTAATTTTTTATACTGTTGGTAAAGATATGTTTTCTTTCCTCACACGCCATGCTTATTTTCTAGTAATCAAGAACATATAGGTAAGGGTGTTTAATATTTCTTCTTCCTTAATTCGCCCGACCGTTCCTGGTAAAAAGCAGGAATGGGAATCATGATTAAGTATACAATCGTAGTTTGTTATGTCAGACGTGTTGCTTTTTAACTCACGGAAACATACATACAGAAACGGTTTGAATACAGTGAAATTTGGCTGTATGCTTTCTTTCCCCACACGCCACGCTTATTTTCTAATAGTCGAGAACATATTTGGATAAGGGTGTTTAATATTTCTTCTTCCTTAATTCACCGTGCTTAAGTATAAGATCATAGTTTGTCATATCATATTTGCTGCTTTTTAACTCACGGAAAGATACAGAATGAAACGGTTTTGAGTACAGTGAAATTTGTCTAGCCGTTGATGGTTTTGGTTGGCATGTGTGTGAACTGCTCGTCTTCTTTTCTTTCACTTACAAATACAGCAACTCTTCTTTTGATAATGCAGGAGATTTTTTCTAGTTGGACTCACAAAACAGAACACTTCCAGAAAATTCATTCAAGAACCGGAATTCCCTACAGCTCTATGCTCTTCTTTGATGATGAAAATCGGAACATCCAAGCGGTTAAAAATTGCTTTCATCTCGTCGTCTTTTTAAACATGTTTACCTCTGTCACATGTTCAAGAATGAGTATCTCTTAAGCGAAATAGGTGGATCTTATGGATCTCTAGTGACTGCAAAGAACTCCATGATACTTGTCATCTTGTTTTGGTATGGGGTAATCTTTTATAAAGGAATAGGAATCTTAAGATTATCATGTTTGTTATGAGGTTGTCTTATTTTAAGATACCTAGAAATCTGAAACCCATGGGTTTTAGATACCCTTATAAAGGGGTAATCTGAAACCCACCTCCCCCCTAAGGTTTCAGATTACCCATTATCTAAATATCATGGTAATCTTAAAATTCTACACAATAATCTAATATTCCTGATAATCTTACTAAAATTGTCTACATACAAACCAAACACTATAATATAATATTTCTAGGAATTTGATTACTTTAAAAAGATTGTCAGGTATCTAATTATATTTAATTACCTTCAACCAAACACAAAGGTTTTGCTATGCTAATTACAGGTTTCAAAAATGGGAGTGACAAGCATTTTGGTCGGCAACGGGGTGAATCTTGGAGCATTAAGGCAGGGTCTTATAGAGTACTCTAAAAACTTGAATACTATTGAGAAGAACAAGCAGAGATGGCTCAAAAAATACTCTGGAAATTCAAGTTAATCGGAGAAGAATGATAAGGAATGAGAATCTCAAGATGTTGACTCTTTTTTTTTTTTTTTTTTTTAAATAAAGTCTTTTTTGTATGCTTATCTTCGACATTTTCTTGCAAAATGCACCGATCGCCATGATACCTTATCATTTTCGAAAAGGATGTTGTCATGATCCCTCTCCATGTGGTATTTTATTAGGTTAATACAGTATTTGGCCTCTGATCTTTTGTAAAGTCGATTGGGATCAGAATCTAATGCCCCAATTGTTTTCCGAACAACGCAACATAATCTATATCGACTTTTACTATACCGATTTTCTGAACGGTACGTTTCTTATGTGAGAATCTGCAAATGTAGAACTATCCTGGGGGGCTTGGACTTTGCATGGATTTTTTTGAGGCCAAAAAAAAAAAAGAGAGGACAAAACAGCAATTTTAATTTTACAAAGTTGAAATTGCGACACATTAAATTCATGATCAAATTTTTCATGATATAAAGATCTTTAATAAACCATGAACATTTTTTTTATTTTTTATTTTTTATTTTTAGAATTATGCACTAACAAACAATCTAAGGAGTAGGAAAATGAGATACAAGGAATAACAAATAGAGTGTGGACATGAACTATGTCCATGAAGTCGGAACAAATCGAACAAGAACAAAATTTACAAAATGAGTCTCCTATTTGTGGCAGCTAATAGTAGAACATACAAAAGAATTGTACATACAATCGTCGAAATGCGTTCCGTCAATGTTGGTTCTTCCTCAAAATCCAAATAGTTCATAAGTTGCCGATGCAAGTATCTTAAACTGTTCCGGAGTTACTGCAATGCGGAGCTTCAGCTTCCTCCTGACACCCACTCTGCAGCAGCAACTGTAAACAGAAGAACAAAACCTGGTAAAATTTCAACTGACTCGTAAAATTATCATTACATTGGATGCTATTTTGAAAACCGTTGCTTAGTATAATTATCGGATTATTTAATAATATTGCATATTTTGAAACAAGAAATAGTAATTTCTTTGTACCAAATTCCTCATTTAAAGCACATTCCCTCTTCAATTGTATCTGCCACTAGTTGACTTCTTTCAGTGGTGACCGTTCGTCGCTACTTGCTTCAAGTTTCTTAGTTGTGGCCAAAAGAGAAGTATCAGCATTCTCTCCTGTAGTAGAATTACAGCGTTCATCGTTGCCTCGTCAAATCCGCCGCTGGTTCAGTCTCTTCTTCGGGCCTGGGCAACATTTTCCCTAGAACTTTCATCATTTCAGCGTCCTCGCTCGAAAACTGCCAATGTGGTCACAAACTTTCTGAATATAAGCCAATAAGTTTTCCCTTTCGATCGATAGCTTCATGCTGTCTTGAACAAGAACTCCTTTATCGAACTCAAGCTGTTTGATTATGCCCGCCATTCTCCTTTGCTCATCCATCAAGTTTTCAGTTTCCAGTAATTTAGTTTCCATTAATGCTTGAAGCTGCTCCGCTTCTTGTTTCAGGGACACGAAGCATTCCTCTTGCTGTGTCAATCTCCGGTGCAAACTACATAATTCTTCTTCCCAAATGAATAACCAACTTGTTCTTCTCTTCTATCTCTCTATCCGTGACACACTTCCTCCGATCTAAAGCATCAGTAAGCGCATCAATCTTCACCTGCTTTTCTACAACATCTGTAAAGGAGGAGATGACAGTACTTGTCAATTCTCGCTCTAGTGAAGTTGCCAACTCTTTGAGATTTGTTACATTCTGCTCTTTCTCATCAATGAACTTTAAAAGCATCTGTTTTTCGTCCATAAAACCTCTCTCAACGTTGAACCGTGCGTTGTTTGCAGCTTCTATTTCTCTTCTTCTACACTCCATCTTCAGCATAGAAATATCTTTTTGCAGATTTTCTATGAAAATATCCTTTTTCCTTGCAGTTTGAACTGCATTCTCTTTGTCTTGCAAGCAAGCCTCGATGTCCTCCACTTTTGCTGCCAATCTAGCTCCTAGTATTACAATTTGCCGCTGCTGATCTTCAAGTTTCCTGACATGTTCTCGGGATACACAGATAAGGTTTTTCTTTCTCATTCTCAAAGATGTCGGTGTTCTCATCTTCTAGGGGAAGGGAGTTCTCCATTTGTCTACACCTTTCTTGATCTTCTCCAAAATCTGCATTAACACTATCAGCATCAGACTTTTGGTTTTTAGTTACATTTTTATCGAGCTAAAGCATCGGAAAGGTGCTGTTTACCATTGTTGACGGCACT
This sequence comes from Ficus erecta, assembly GCA_008635985.1. NCBI lineage: Eukaryota > Viridiplantae > Streptophyta > Magnoliopsida > Rosales > Moraceae > Ficus > Ficus erecta. Next base: position 29,860 of record BKCH01002005.1, on the reverse strand, counting down.
TTCCATCTGAAGTTGCTTTTGCAAGTTAAGTCGTGACCCAATATCTTCGTCAAGCAATTTTTTGCGTTTTTGAAGCTCTTCCTCTCCGAGTAGTTGTTGTTGCTTCATAAGTTCAAAAGATTTTACCCTCTTTGTTAGGCTTTCTACTTTCTTGCGTTCCTCCTCAAGTTCAAGGTGGGCAATATCAAGAGCACTGAAACTCGTCTCCAACTGGGCTGTGAGCATTGAAATCTTTTCCTCTTTCTCATTGTTGAACAGCTCCATTTCATCTTTCACACTATATACTGTGGAATAGGCCTCTGACAGTTCTGATTTAAAGATTGCTAGTGTGAGTGAAATCTCTTCGTTTAACAGCTGAATTGTAGAACGAGAACTTTTCAGCTCCATCTGAAGCTTCTTTATTCTTCCTCTTTACCTTTCAACTCTGATTTGTAACTATTAACATCTCCTTTAATCTTCTCTATCCGAGAAAGCAATTCAGATTCTTTTTCTTTCAGCTTTGCAGAGCAATTACCGTGCGCCTGTTCTAATTGTCTAAGCTTATTACTCAGTTTTGCAGTAGAAACGCCGCGTCCATTTCTGATCTGAGCCTCCTGAAGTTCTTTAAGGGATGCCATTAGTTCCAGATTTTCTTGCTCAAGGTGAACTACTTTGACTTCCATTTCTTTTGCAAGAATCTCATCCATTCCTAATTTGCATCGTAATTCCGCAATCTCTTCATCTCTTTGAACAGTTAGTCTTTGGTTCTCGACTTTTTCTTCCTGAAACTGAGCACAGACATTCTCAAAACGCGACTCGAATTCAGACACTTCGACCCTCTAGAGATTTCCTCTTGCTTTCTTCACGAGCTAAAGCATTGTTGCACATCTCCAACGTGTGTGAAGACTTTCCGCAATTCTTGTTTGAGAATCCAAGCTTTTCTCCAACGAACAAGTTTCTTCGATTAACGCTGATTTTTCCCTCTCCCAGTCCTCCTTACTCTCCTGAAACTGGTCTTGGAGCCTTTTGTGAGCTTCTTCGAGATGTTTAAATTGTTCCTTCTTCCACTTTAACTGATCATGAACATTTGTATTTTCCTCCTCCAGCTCAACTATCACCTTATCTCTCCGCCCTCAATTCTTTCGCTCCTTGGGACATTCGCTCAGCCTCCAAAAACTCCTTCTTGGTAACCAACGAAAGGCTCTTAAGGCCCTCGATCTGCTCCTTACCCGCACACACATCCTTCTCCAGTTCTTTGTTTCTAGTTGTTACTTCATCTAAAGCAATAACCAAATCTCTTTTCTCTCCTTCCAAAGTTTTCAATCTAAGATCGAAATCAGCTTTGAGTTTTTCATTCACCGAACCCAAATGCCTAAGGGAGAGTTCTTTTTCCTGCAAACGAGATTCAAGTTTCTCAGAAAGTTGCCTTGCTTCCGCAATTTCTTCACCCTTGGCCTTAAGTTCTTTGGATTGTTTCTCAATCCACTGTTTAGCTTCTTCAAATTTGAGTAACTGCTCATTGTGGGCTTTCTTCAAGCTCTCAGAAAGTTCTGTCTTGATTTGAAACTCTGCCTTGAGCTTCTCCAGCTCAGCTTTGACAGAATCTAGTTCGTTGTACGCATCCTCCATTTTCCGTCCTCTAAACAAATGAAGCTTCTGAAGATCCCTAATGCGGATAAAAGACAAAGCAAGAAACACGTTACATGGTGAACACTAGGATTGCGGATGAATGCAAACAAGAGGAATGCTAACTGCACTTGTGAGTGGGGTGAATGCAGAATCCAAACCCGCTTATTTCTTGGGGTTCCACTGCAGGGCCCACATGAATCAACAGCCCAAATCCAATCATGCACTTGCCCTACTTACTAGTGCAGTTAGCATATCTCTGTGAACAAATTTTCATCTATCATGCTATAAAAATCATGTCATGCCATATCCGCCCAGACAGAACGGAAAAAATACGAGATGACGAGAGACAATCGAACTGCTATCATCAGCAACTCACTTAGAATACAGTAAACTGATATATATATATATATATATATATATATATATTAAAGTGTTAGCCTTCCTTAACCAAAAATTGAATTGCAATTTGTCTAAAGTGCTGGGTTTCTCAAAAATAAAGTGTGTGCCCATATTTCATATGCTACCACTTCTTGTACGCATCCTCCATTTCCCATGGATTTCATGAAGATTTTTTTTTTTTTTTTCAAAGGTGGTAGGAGGGCAATTGAATTATTGGTTGTATATATATTATATATATATATATATATATATATATATTTTTATATTATGTTCAAGATCCCCTTCACCTAGACCAATTCATAAATCACTCAGTTAAGATGGAAATGTGAATTTGGTTGACAGAGTTTCTCTGGTTAATCTTGTTACTCTTCTTGAAAAATACAATATCAGTTTTTGATACTATATCTTCTCTGTTTTTTCAACATTTTTTTTAGATCTAGCTAATAGTTCAGATAAACAATCCCACCTTCAAGATTTTCTGCCAAGGGTACTACAATACATGCATACATACATACATACATACATATATATATGTATATCATTTATATAAATCCCATGTAATTATGCTCAACAAAGTTGTGAAAAAATCTACAGAAAACAATCAAAGCAAATATGATATAAATGAAGGTGATAGAGAGAATTAAAGTGCGCAAGTTCAAAGTAATATATTCAACAACACAAATTTTAGGAGGAGATCTGAATAGTTTAGTCCTATAGCAAGAATTTAAAAAAAAAATTTATTTGGGACTAATTTACATCCAATCTGAAAGAAAACAACCGAGTTAGTTGACAATCTTCTTCTTTTTTTTTTTTTTTTTTTAATCCGGCATTTTTGTGGAGAACAAAAGGGGGAAGAAAAGGAAGCATCGGGGTTTTTAATAGGGGAAGATAAAGCGTGAAATGGAGATTATTTACAAAAATTCGTCGACAAAGTACCTGTAGCCAGTGGGTTGTAATAACTGTCGACAGATTCAGAAATCCATGAAACTTGAGAGAGAGAGAGAGAGGCGGGAATCAAGCGGTGATTTTGTAGGTTTGAAATCTGCTTGGCTGAGGGAGGCAGGTAGGGTTAAAGTGGGAAGTTCGCTTTTTCTTTTTCTTTTTTTTTTTTTTTTTTTTTTGGGAAAATAGTCTTTTCTTGTTTTTTTTTTTTTTTTTTTTTTTTTTTTTTTTTTTTAATGTACTAATGTTTTGTTTGGGATTTAAGTCAACTACAACTAAACTGAACTTTTTCATTTCAGTTTTTTTTTTCTCCCCTTAAAAAATCAATAAAAATTATAACTAGTTTTTGAAAAGTCAATCAACTCCAACATGAAAATTTTATCTCCAACTAATTTACCAAACGGAGGCTAAAAATTTTATTAAACTAGTCGTTTTCTTAATCAATCACTGATTGTAATTATTGATTGATCTCCTAATATGTATTTGCTTTATGTTAATAATTTACAGACTGATCGGGTCTAAACGTTTTCTGCAAATGAGAGGGCATAAAGCCATCTCCAACCCAACTCTATTTTAGAGTTTTACACCATTTTAGAGTATGTGAGCATCTCCAACCCATACTCTAAATGGAACTTCAAATATAGAGTATGAACAGTATACTTCATATTTGAAGTATCACTGTTCATACTCTAAAATACCTTTTTGTTTTTTTTTTAATTAAATTTTAAAGTAATATTTAGGTAAAAATAAAGAATATAAATAGAATATTCCTTTTAGAGTATGATATAGAGTAAATGGGTTGGAGATGAAATAGTTATTTGAAGTGACAGATACTTTATTTTAGAGTTTCTGTACTCTAGAACAGAGTATTTGGGTTGGAGATGGCCTAACATATGATTTTGAGTAATGAGGAGCACATTGCAAATTATTATATAATTTTAGAGGGAATTTATGAAAATAATCCAAAATATTGAGTAGCATTCAAGACAGGTTTGACATCATAAAAATGAATTAGATTTGACATTTTAATTTGCTTCGAGCTAAATCGTTTTTTGTTGATTTGTTAAAATATTAAAAATTTTCCTCTGAAAGTTTTTTCTCAAGGGTGAAGGTATTTAAACTTTACTTCTTGTAATAAAGTTCGTTGTATAGTTATCATTAAATTATATTTGCAACAATTCTTCGTAAGTTCCAAAGCTTAAAATTTAGGATGTTTAATATTGTTGCCCTTTAAAATTTTCAACTTTTGATAATTTACTCCACAAACTTTCAAATTTTTACATTTTAAACCTTGAACTTTCTAATCATTACTAATATGCCCCATTTTGCTTAAGTCCCCGTTAAGTTGGTTATGAAAAGTCCACATGTGCCTTATATAACGATGGAAAATCCCATGTTTGACCAAAAAAAATATTCAACCCCAACTAAAATCCTAAAGTAACTCTTCCAAATTAACATCCTTAAATGTAAGAAAAAGTTAACAAAATGGGACACATTGTAATAATTTAAAAAAGTTTAGTATGTAAATTGCCAAGGGACAAATTGTCAAAGACCAAAAATTTGGGGGCTAATACCAAAAATTAGACATATCATTACAAGGGAAAGCATAAAAGAAAATTTTCCTTTATCATTTAATAATTAAAATATTGTCATTTTTAATAATTTTTAATAAGAGTTTTAATCTTCTTTTCTCCTATATTTTCTCTTGCATCTACATGTTCTTCACTTCGGAAAGGGAGGGTTTTTTTTTTCACATATTAATTGGAGCATTCTCTAGACCTCTGCGAAAAGGACGGAAAAAAAAGGCTGGAATGGTATGTTACCTTCGTCATCTCAGAATGAAAGGGATGATCTCGTAGTTTTTGATCTGTAATGATACGTTGTTAGGTATTCCGTTTTATTTTTCCATTAAGAACATGTCAAACATGTCATGTTTTTTACTTTTTTCTTTTCTGCACTAAATATAATATTGAGACTATCATTTGTATTGGAGATGATCTAATATTGTCATGGTCGAGATGCGATATACCAATTTTAAAATTTCGGTTCTAAATTTATCGCTTTCATAAAAAAATTAAGCCTAATTTTCATGTCAAAGTGATGTAGAATTATCATACTTCAAAACTGGTATATAACCTAATTAACATTCCGAACAAATGAACTTATTTAACTTAAATTCCCAATACTACCCTCAAGGGAGCAACTAGCCCGAATCTAGCTATAGCACGTGGCATGAGCCACGCATTTCCCATGAAGCGAATATGATTAGCTAAACAGCCATAATAGGGACGGACACTCTCTTCTTTAAACCCTACACTCCCACTTGTTTTTTGTTCTCTCTCTCTTTTTTTTTTTTTTTTTTTTTAAAGAACTCACTAGTCATTCTCTGATCTAAGCATCGAAGTGCCTACAGCCACGACCACACCGGTATCCAGATTCTGTACTTGTAGACCGTCTCTGTGTAGGTTGTACAAGATTTCCACCGCGCTCTGTCACACAATAAATAGGCTGAGCAGACCACATCAACATGATCAAAATGTTTTTTGAGTTTACAACGGTCTCAACAGTTTGATCATTTCGGAAGCTGGGTTGAGAATACAATCAAAACGAGCAACCTTCTTTTTCCCATGTGAATCACAAGTTTTACGCGAGACAATAGAGATTCGACATGTTAGTACATCAGCATGGAAGTACACGATGGAGTGATGCACGTCTCGTTCAGGCTGCGGACCTACATAGCCATGATATGATGCTCTCAAAGAATAGATCAGCTTTATTGAGTCTTTCTACTTTTATCTGAATGTTAATGTAGATGAGCAAATGAGTACAGACATGCATTTTCAGGTTCACTAAATAAATCAATCAAACGAACAGAACAAATCAATCAAAGATTGGAAAGCATTCTTACATTCGGTTCATATAAAAAGGGCCACTAAAGTCGGCTTGCCTCTAGCAACCCGAAGAACAGTACAAATTTCGTTACTACTCTCAGAAATTCTATCAAACTCTTTCCTCAATTAGCAACTGTTCAAGTTCGCCCCTTCGCCTCTCCAATTCCTGGGATCGTAAACACAACAAAATCGATATAAGTAAACATCAAAACTCAACTATACCTGCAGTTACAAACTTATTTACGATTAATTACCTCTAGATCCCTTACTGCCTGCTCCCTAGTAATTTCTTTCTGCTGGCGAACACGTTTGAGAGAGCCAATGCATAGGATTCCCTTAATATTAAAAAAGAAATCAAGTAATCAAATTTTAAGTTGTTTCCTCTACAAGGGAGAGAAGAGAGGGTTCATCCCGACCACAGTGATAGGATGCGGGTGCTTAAAATATTAAAGAGATATAGAGGACTACATATTGCCAAGGCAAGATTACTACTAAAACTTTAACTAGAACATAATTTCAAAAAACTAAAGAAATAAAATAAAAAATTAAAACAGCATTCGTTAGAACGAAATTATTTAGCTCATCCTTAAAGAATTTCAGTATCAGGAGCTTTTAATAGGTTAGTTGATTTTCAATCACTTAACAATGAAGCGAAGCTGACAAAATATCCCATAGCAATTGTAAAAAGTTGACCAGTTTGGCTAGGACAAGTTTTGCTTAACTTATCTAGGTAACCAAGGAAACATATTTTAACAATTTTGATCTTGGAGAAGCCGAAAGTCGCACACATATATCTATAGCAAACTTAGTAAGAATGGTGCTTCTTTATTTGCTTACCGAAATAACATAGACTACACCACAAGCAAGAAGCAAGTAGCTCGATATGTTCTGAAGAAGAACAAGTTCCTTCCTATCACTAGAATAGTCAGGAAAAGCTCTTGTCATCACCGCAACGCTGCAGTCAACAATCATGGCTTCAGAAAGTTTACCAAATTAACTGATAATGTTAAAAGTAAGTAACGGGTATAGAACTTGCATTGATCAAAATCACAGCATATTCAAACATTTAAATGAAAAAGGAGCTCCAATCTTTAGTCTTAAATTCATATTTCCTGATAGTTTACAAGAATACTGGGACAACAAAATAAAAAAGTCCTTTGTCAATAAATCAACCAAAATGCAACTTGCAAACTGCTCTCAATTCATAGTCAGAATAGGGATATTGTCTGTCCAGATCAAAGGGGTAAATTTGAACAGAAAATTCAAATTTTTGTAAAAACTAAACACTGTAAAAAAATTTTGAATAGTGCCCAAATATAATCTCCAGCCGGCAATCCAAACGGCCACTTATCCAATGTGAAGACAGTCTTAAGTTGGATTAGTTGGCCAAACATGAACTGCCAAAGGTTTTAATTATAGTTTTATATTTTATATATATATATATATATATATATATATATTTTAACGTAGGCCTTTCGGGCTTCTTCTTTTTTTATTTTAAATTTTTGTACTTTTATTTTCATCTAATGGGTTGAGCAGTTAACGTGGGCCAAGATCATTATTGGGTGCCAACGTGATGTACTAATTTTTTTTTTTATACAATTTTTCCCTCTAAGAAAAAAAAATTATCTGAATTTGTTGAGAATGAATGAGCACAAAATAAGAAATTTAACTAACAAAACAAGAAATTTACATACAAGATCTGCAGCATACCCCGGCCAACCCAATACTCCAATACCTGCAAAAAGGATATTATAAAAACAAAATCTGAAATCTTGTACTTTTACCAAAAAAAAAAAAAAAAACACATTTCAGCAAAATATATATATATGCTCCAAAAAAATTGGACCAAATTTTCTCCCGAAATTCGATTTCTAAAATTTAAAAAGAAAAAAAAAAAAAAAAAAAAAAAGAAACCTTCCAGAACTTGACGATGAAATTCCATTCAGTCTCGGCCAAGACAACGAAAAACGCAATCAAAACCGCGTAACACCGGAATATCCCATCGAAAATCTGCACTTTAACCCCACAAACATCAACATGTAAACAGCAACAGATCTGAATCACACAAGAGAGAGAGGGAAAGAGGGAGAGCTTACATCATAGCCATTCTTGAAGGATTTGACGGCGGAGAGGACATTGACGGCGATGCAGAGGATCGCAGCCAGGGAGGTCACCACGCCAAAACACCTACAGACGACCAAGAAAGGGTCGGGCCTCGGTCTCAGCAGTCTCCCGCTAGAAGAAGAAGAAACTCGAGGAAGAGGAACGCTCTCTTCTTCTCCCGTTCTCGACATGTTCTTTTTTCCGTTTTTTTTTTTTTGTTTTTTTTATTTTTTGGTTTTCCGAGAAAACCCTCTTTCCTCCCAGAAAATGGAAATGAAAGCCCCAGTTATTCAACGAGAAAAGCCATTGGTTTCTTTCTTTCTTTGTTGGTGTCGGCGATTCCGATTCCGATTCCAAAGGGTGGTTCTTAAAAAAAATTGTGACTTGAAAGCGGGAGATTCCTCACCTAACGTTCCAAGGGACTCCAAGCTCACCTGAACGTTCTCGACAGGCGGTTCTTTCGTGTTCTGTTTTGTTTTCGTTTTGTGAAATTCATAATCTAACTTTTTCATGGTACTAATAATAAGCAGGGATAATATTTCAAAAAAAAAATAATAATAATAATAATAAGAAGGGATTCAGAGCTTTAATAATATTTTTTAAGAAGTTTTTTTAATGAATTTGGTTGAAATTTTTAAAATTAGTTAAAATATTTTTTTTAATAATTAATTATTTATTGATCAAATATGAAAGAAAAAAATATAAATGATCATTTTTTTAAATTAAAAAAATCTATTATTTATTAGATTGAATTATCAAAAAAAAATACCACACAATCTAATATTCATAATAAGTACTTGTTTGGATCATTTATTTAACGTGGCATTTAATTCAAATACAATATTTGTATTTTAATATGCATTTGGTTATATAAATATTTCACTACAAGCATTTGGATCCGTACCACAATTTCACAATTTCAAACCCATTCAACTCAAATACATATCTTACGATTCTCACTTTTTAGAAGTTCATATCATATATATTTTTTAACATTTTCATTATCTTAATGTTATTTTAACAAAAACTATTCAAACACATGTTTTATATGAATACATAGTTCAAATTCTACATTTGAATGTAAATATTCAAGTTGAATGAACAATATAACATAATAGGGCGACCCAAACAAATGTTGAGCCTTTGTTTTTTAACTTAAGGGGTGGGTGATTCGAATTATATATTTTATGATATAGTCAGGTGTGAAATTAACTTTTTTTTTTTTAACTTATCATTAAGTGATAATAAATGTCACCTTTTTAGAAATCTACTATTTTTATTAATTGAGATGACACTCTTATAAATTTATATTAATCTACCTATAAAATTATAGCAACTCACATTTACTTAAAAAAAATGCATGCTAAGTCAGTTGACACATATGTTTAAAATGAAAATTAAAAAAAAATTCAAATCAACTTAAAATTTTCAATTTTGCGAAAATATGCACCACACTATTTTATCTCTCTCCTAAACAGTAAACACCAATGCATAAAGATTCTCAGTCTGAATTGAAATCTTCTTAAAATTTTCATTTCAAACCTATATGTCAAACATATCTTAAGATTAGGTTGAGTGTACTATAGGTTACTCGACTTAAAAAAAAATTAAGTTACTATATGGGTCTCCCAGCCTTCGAACGCCTTCAAAACCCCTAATTCCACCTACGTCGAGACTTGTTGGGAAAACTACCAATTCGAACATTTCCTCTTTGTGTGATAAAATGGGATCTCCAAACAAGTTTCAACAAAGCCAATAAATCAACCAAAGTAATAATAAATCAAAAAATCAACCACACAAAAAACACCAATTTTTAAACAGAAAACACTCCAACACAAAGAGAAAACCACAAGATCATAGTATGACATCAACTTCCACTATGTCAACAATAATGAGATTACAAAGTTCTCTCTAGATACCTCTAGAGGCTCACATCAAGATAAATCACAATTTTGGCTAAACAAAGTTCATCATCAACAAAACAGATTTCATGACATGACATCAAAAGAAAACTATTTTAGGTCTCAAGTGAGAATTTGAAATAAGCACATTAGAGAAACCAATTTGAGAATCGAAACCGGTAGATGAGAAGAGCTCGTCGTAAGGATTCACCACGTCAAATTTGAGTATCAACGAATATCGTTTCGCCACTCAATTGTCTTGCACAAACCCCAAAACTCTTATCTTTTTCTCCCTCACGCTCTCTGCCTTTTGGTCGCACTCGCACTCGCACACTCACAGTAGCCATAGCACTTGCCATTTCTTTCTTTCCTTTGCACGCTGATTACAAGGCTTGTTTTAACAAGCCAATTAAACCCCCTTTTTTTATTTTTATTTTTATTTTTTTAAACTTTAAACTAATATTGCGCCTTGCCCAATTTATTAGTCTAGCCCAATAAATGGGGCCAACCCAACAAGACTACCTTCTCCTTCCAATGAGATCTCCCTCCATCACAAAGCGGGAACCTCGCCACCCTTCGAGATCTCCTTCCCCACAACCATCGCTGAAAATTATCGCGCCCCAGGACCCGTGAGATATCCTTCTTCCACCCGATGGCGATATTAAGCTCTCCTACCCATAGATGCCCTGGCCCCCTCTGCTCCCCACCGATGCCGAGCAAACCCCTACCACCCCCACCATCGTTCTTCTACATCTGGCCTCTGCTCTTCCCCGTGCAGTCGCAAATTAGTGAGAGGAGAGTTTTTTGTTTTTTGTTCTTAGTTTTTAGTTTTTAAGTTTTTAAATTTATTTAGCATAAGTTTAGATCATTAGTTGGAATAATTTTTAAATTAGAGTTGGTTGACCTTTTAAAAACTAGTTATAATTTGATACGAACCACGCCAACTTGTGACGAAACCCGTAATCAAATTAGTCTCCAAGATCGAATTCTAAACGGATTTGAATGGAACCGCGACCCGATGCCTAACAAGAAGCACGAACCTTGGTATGCGAGGACGCCACAATCAGTTATGGAAGGACTGATTGATAAGTCTATGAACGCCACGAATTTCTCCGATAAGTTCAAAAAGTTCGTTTAAGAACCAGAGAGAATTAATCTCAAAATTTTCTATGTATTCTCCTCTCAACATTCGCCTCATCTCTCCCATCATCGCTTCCATGAGGAGTTTTGTATCTGCCACTCCAGTAGTACCTTCGGTAGTGTTCTTGCTGTTGTTTGACATTTTATTTTTCCTGCAAAACAAAGTTAGAGAGAATACAAAGGACCTTACCACACTTCCTTACGTGTTTCTCTCGTGTAGTGGATTTCACTCAATTTCTCTCGTGTTTACGCTCAGTACGTTCGGCTTTTGTTCACTCTAATGCTCTCGCCTCTTTGCCTTTTTCCGCTCGTTAATCCTCGCTCAGTTCTTATAGAACTAATCAAATCAGTATCGAAAATTTCCGTAACGATTCACAAACTAATTACCAAGGAAACTCGGCTTAGATACAAGACGATAAGAAACACGGAATGAAAAGAAACTCTCGGAGTTAACAACCAAAAAGAAACGTAATTTGGACTTCCCAAAACTCGCAATAAAAAGAATCAGGCGAATTTTTTTTTTTTTTTTTTTTTTCTGCTTCTGTTTTTGACAATCTGGTTTTTTTTTTTTTTTTTTTTTCCAATCTCCTACTCAGTTCTTCTGAGTGAACACAGATAAAGGACTACTAATCCACACGAAATGCAAATTTTCGGCAGAGTAACAAGAAAACCTGATTAAACCCTAAGTTCTTGAAGAGTTCTGGAATTTTTTTTTTTTTTTTTTTTAATCACTGACTCAATACTGGAAATCAAGGCTCACGTTCACAAGAAAATAAACATAAAATAAAGGATTGGATAAGCAAAACCTGATTAGAACCCTAGGCTCTGATACCAAATGATACGAACCACGCCAACTTGTGACGAAACCCGTAATCAAATTAGTCTCCAAGATCGAATTCTAAACGGATTTGAATGGAACCGCGACCCGATGCCTAACAAGAAGCACGAACCTTGGTATGCGAGGACGCCACAATCAGTTATGGAAGGACTGATTGATAAGTCTATGAACGCCACGGATTTCTCCGATAAGTTCAAAAAGTTCGTTTAAGAACCAGAGAGAATTAATCTCAAAATTTTCTATGTATTCTTATCTCCTTTGAAAGAATTCCATACAGTATATATAGGTGTTTCCCTTGGTGGATTTTCTGTCCCTAATTGCCCATGGAATTTTGGCAAGTCAATAAACTAAAACGGGAAACTACCAATCTGAAGCAAATAAAGGAAAACAAATGAGGTAAGTTCCCTAAATGGCTTAAAAGCCTTACAATATTCTAAAATAAAAGGAAACTAGATATTAAATGAGTCATTAACTGATTCTTGCCGCCAGCTGCTTCAAACGGAAAAGTTTTCAATATGGAAACAAAGTGACAGCTATTGATCTAGCAAGCGTAATTACTCGGTCTCTTCTATTACTTGAATTACGCATTTGTTGGGTTGGTTATCGCTTGTAATTCCCTCGATGGGCCTCCACACAATAGCTTGAGACCAACTTGCTCGAATCAGCCCCATCAGTGCCTCTTTGAATTTCTTCGCGCGAGCCCTCGTAACTGGACCAATGGGAACTAGAATAGGATCTGAATATGTCTCATCCCACGTGCTCTTGCTTTGTGACGATGTTCTCATCATAATTTTTATTGATTTTTCAGAAAAAGACAAAAATCCAGTAAAAAAAATACAGTTAGTTGGAGTTAAACTAATGTGCCAAACAAAACATTAGTATTATTTTTTCCTTAACAATTTGGACTTTCAGGCCCCGTTTCTGGACGTGTTTTCAAAAGTTTTTTTCAAACATTTTTTTTTATCTTTTTCCTTCAATTTTACTATTTATTTTTTTCAAATATTTTTAAAAAATTTATACTTTAAAAGTCTATATAACTTTATCATATTAAGTTAAAATGAGATTTTTTTTTTTTTCAAATTGCATAGAATTTTGAGATAAAGGAAACAAGATCCATATTGCTAATTTTTTTTGCCGAGCACATTTTAAGTTTTTACACATTTTCACTCTAAACAGTTTATTTTTATCAAATGCAGATTTCTAAAACTCAAACCATCTCCAAGCTCTAAAATATCATCTTCAAACATGACCCTAAATGGACCCTTAATCTAAATTAGCTTATAAATTCAAGGAAAAATACACCAACTAGCATATTTGGTGATATAATTTGAAGTTTGTAGCAGAATTTTTAAGAGTTTGAAAATGATAACATATTTGGTTACAATTTTTTTTAAATTCCATCTTTGCTCTCATCTTCTTTGCAGCAGGTGGACTTCGTCTTCGGTGAAGGAGTTTCATCAAGTGCCACACAGGTGGCCATTGCCAAAGAAGACGAACAACTCGGGGATGGCCGGAGATCTTGCGCTTACGACAACAACATACAACATATCGATCATGATTTGCCGTGATTGTTGTCGTTGCGAGGCTGAGGGACCTCGTGAAATCTAATGATTTACTAGAAAATCCACTTAGTAATGGATATCATTGCGATTCTGATAGATCTGGCGACACAAGATTGCGAGGCTCGCGAACCAGCGACGTGACGATGAGGGCTCGCGATCTCCCACCAACAACGAACAAATGCAAAGTGATGGTTGTTGGTTTCGAAAACTGATTTAAAAAAATAACGGAAGCATGGTACGGATAAGATTGCACATATAAAAATTTTTCTCAAAATTTTGTCTGACGGCAATACTTATATTAATTTAATAACAAATAAATGAAGAAGGAGGTTTAGAGATTGACCGTTGTCCGATTAGGTCGAAATTCTTGAACTCCTTCAAGAACCTTCTTGAGAACTCCAAATTCTTCAGAAACACCAACGATTCTTTCTCAGCGTTCTCCAAGTCACGATGAACAGGAAATGAGTGGGCGTTTCTGATTTTGGGTTTGATCACACACCTGAATTTTGATTCACTTTGCGTTCTCAACTCATGAGACAAAGTGAAGGAAAAGTGGAGAAGAAACTCTCTGGAAAAAAAGAAAAAAAAAAGTACGTACTCTTTTCTCTGTCAAAAGGAATTAATATTCACCTCCTCTCTCTTTTTTTTAGATACATCATATGTACCCTCTTTTAATATTACAAAGAAATAACTAACACCCTTTTTATTTTAAATTAATTAATTAACTGATTAATCTACTTCTCCTATTATGGAAAAACACACTACCTCCCTAGAGTGGGCGTGTTTGATAGATATGGGAGAGAGAAAATCTCTCTCTCATTATCTATTAATCAGTTTCTTTTTTTTTTTTTAATTAGAAAAATATTTTATTTGAACTATTCAAAATAAAAACAATTGATCTTTTCTTTTCTACATGTGTCAAAATTCAAAATTCCACATGCACTTTGTCTGTGGATATAATGTGAATCACCTTGTAGTGCATAAATACGGTGTGGTCCTTACCACACTGTATAATCTTTAATTTAAAACTATTTTAAATTTATTTTAAATAATCATATTATTTAAAATACAAATTAATCCAATTAATTTGTTGTGTGAATATTAATATAGAATTTTCAATTCCAAATTAATTAATTTAACCCAATATAAAATAATGTTCACATGATTCCCGTCGAGAGGAACTATGGACTTTATAATTTTAACCTCCAATAATTTTGATAATTAATTAACACCTTAATTAAAATATCAAAATTATTAATTCAACATTATTCCACTAAAAATTTAGAATTGCACTCTTAAAATTGTAAAACTAATTATATTCAAAGGATTTGAATTGTCCATTGATATAGTCACTGCATACAAATCAATCCTCCATAAACGGTTCATAATTAAAGCTAGGTATTTTCCGTTAACCTTTTTAATTATATCTTTATCCTTAAGTATTATTGATTCTCTAATAAATAATATATTTATGCTCTAATCATAAATTGAGCGCTCTTATTATTCAAGCCCCGAATCAATACTTATATGAATCATCCATCTGACTTCTTTACGAATGAATGGATTTCATCTTATATATTAATATTCCCGGCTATTTATTATATTATATTTCTAATATACCAAGAATTTGATACTATTCATTTGTGTCATTACTCGATATGTCAAAAAATACAATACAATAAATAGAAGTCTATTAATTACTCAGAATTAAAATCGATTCATATATGACCATTATTGATTAATTTTGAATGCTCTTTATGACAACGGAAATTATTAGATATTCATAATTAATCGTGTTCTAGTCCTGTATAATCAAATTATATAAAACGCTTTCATTCCAGTAATCTTATTATTAACAATCCGGATAAGATTGTTTCATTCAGAATGTACTGAACCGCGCTAGTAATTTTAAATTAAAGATCTCAACTTTAATTTTTTAATTACAGACAGATTTAGATTATTGTACTTTAAATATTGTCCTCATGTATATAACGCTTATATACAATATTTAAAGTCACATTTAAATAATCTATGGCTTTTGATATTTATTAAGCATCTAAGCATGCTAAAATAATATTGAAAAAATTCCTCAAATTAAATAAATAAAATAATACATTTCATTTATTTATGGGCACATATCCCAACACTGGCAATTCTGGCTTCATGATACTCCCAACGGCGACAATGGCATTTTGTGAATGGCGATGATGTCCGAAATGGAAAGGAATAAGCCTGACGCGATGACGAGCCTTGCAATTCTCGCCTCTCGTGCTCGTGACCTCGCCTGCAACTGGAGTGGTGAGTTTGGTATCTAGGTGATAAGGGTGATAAGGGACCCGGAAGAGATAATAGGGGAGGCATAGGAGAGAGAAGGAAGAGATGGAAGATTAGTGGATGCATTTTACGGTTATTTTGGAAATTTTTGAAATTTGAAACCATAATATGTTATTTTCTTCTAATCTTAAAAAATTATGTTATAATTTTCCATTACCATCTTCAATTATGTTATATCCCTCTTTCTCCTTAAATTCAAATTAGATTTTGAACAAAATAGAGTTTCTAGAATACGGTATACCCTATATAAAGCATCACATGTCAATCATGTGTTTCATCCACGTTTCATAGGCTGGGAGAAAGGAATATTACATTTTGCCAGAATATCCTATATAAGGCATCACATGTCAATCATGTGTCAAATTCTGTTAAAAAATCTAATAGAAGATGTCTTTTTATCAACATTTCATAGACGGGGAGAAATGAATGTTTCATTTTGAAACTAGACCAAAATATTCTATATAAAGCATTATATATTAATCTATGTGTCAAATTCTGTTTTAAAAAAAAAATCTAATAGAAGTTGTCTTTTTATCAACGTTTCATAGACTGGAAAAAACAAATGTTATATTTTTAAATTCAAGGGGTAAAACGGATTAATGTGGCATTCATCAATCCTTATAAGGAAAATGATAAGCTGTGCAGTCTCACATAATTGTTATAAATAATATCACAGCCCATACCCAATTGGAAGTGTGACCAACGAGGGCGTTGGGTCCCAAAATGAGGGTTTGACTATGACAATCGTCAGTCTCTACAAGGAAAATAGTAAGTTGTGCAATCTCACATCGCTTCGAGAGTAGATATATGTGATAGTTTAAAAATAAAGAAATAACCTCCTAATAATATTAGGTCTTTTACGGTTAAGCCCTAGAGTAAAGCCGTGTGACATAAGGTCCAAAACGGACAATATCATACCAGAGAGATGCATGAGTTATTACAATTAATTTCAAAAATGAAGTATTTACGTAAAATGACCAAATTCAAACACACATTTTAAAAAAGGGTAAATTTCACTTTTAGCACCTGTGGAATAAATTATATTAAAATCAGCACCACTTTTTTTCCCATTCACTTCTAGCACTGCCACGTCATTCTTCAGTCTAATATGTGGGGCACAGAAGGATTAATTGTATGCCAAATTACTGGTTTATCCTCATCTCCCTCGCATGGCCCCCAAAAACTAGCATCTACAGTTTTTTAGAGAGAGAAAACGAAATCTAGAGAGAGAAACAGTTGCAATCGGCCGGAACCGCTCGGAAACCGTCCGAAACCACCACGAAAGGCATCTATAAACAGCTTCGTGATATACAAGGCCACCTACTTAGAATAGTTTAAAAACTAATTAAAGATAAGTTAACGAATCAAAGAAGTCGAAAGTTAAAAAAATTACAAAATCTGGTTTCAATGTCTAAAAAGTTTGCGTTTAACGATTTGTTTGCAGAGGGGAAAAAAATTTCATTATTTTGAATTTGTTTAACAGTTGGTCTTCTTACAGGGACGGTCATTATCATAATGACCGCCTAGTAATTTTCGTTATGACCCCTGTAACTGTTAAATTTTAGCATATAATTTTGGTCACAACGATATTGACCAGGTGGTCATTATCGTAATGATCAGTTTTTTGTCAGACGTCCTTCCACAGGATCGGTCATTTTCATAATGACCCCATGGTCATTATCGTTGTGACCCCTGTAAATGCTCAATACAGTGACGTATTGGTCAAAGTGTTAGACTGTTGGTCATAACGGTTATGACCAGACGGTCATAACCGTTATGACCTCTGTGTTAGACCAACGGTCATAACAGTTATGACCGCCTGGTCATAACAGTTATGACCGCCTGGTCATAACCGTTATGACCGCAATGTTATACGATCGGTCACAACCGTTATGACCAGACGGTCATAACCGTTATGACCGCTGCGTTACACTATCGGTCATAACCGTTATGACCGATAGTGTTATACGTCGGTTATAACCGTTATGACCAGACGGTCATAACCGTTATGACCGCTGCGTTACACTATCGGTCATAACCGTTATGACCGATAGTGTTATACGTCGGTCATAACCGTTATGACCAGACGGTCATAACCGTTATAACCTCTGCTTTACACTATCGGTCATAACCGTTATGACCAGATGGTCATAACCGTTATGACCGACGTGTTACACGATCGGTCATAACGGTCGTTATGACCGCCTGGTCATAATCGTAATGACATCTGTGTTATACTATCGGTCATAACGGTTATGACCGTCTGGTCATAACCGTTATGACCATTGTGTTACACTATCGGTCATAACGGTTATGACCATACGGTCATAACAGTTATGACCGATAAATTATTGGTCAATACGGTGACGTATTGGTCAAACCCTAACAAATTTTTCGTTAGATCTCCCGCCCATTTCAATCGCGACATTATATATACAGTAACCCAAATTTTGAAAACTTTTTCTTTCCTCTTTTCATCGTTTTTCTCTTAGTGAAGCCTCACGATTCCTCTCTGCACCATTACCCACTAATCGAAACTCATTCTAAGTCCAACAAATCTGAACACATCTTTGTGCACTCTGTTAATTCGACATTTGACCATCCTCGTCACAGTTATCGGCAGAATCTGCTAGATCTGCTTCTACTCCATTTGAATAAAGATCTTCACACTTCCAATCAGCCAATCTGAGGTAATGGTGCTTTTTATTTGGTTTTATTTGTTAATTTATGATTTAATGGGCGTGCGTTTTGAAATATATTGTATAAACAAAATCTCTGTTACCAATTTTGAGATATAATGGTGCTTGTTATTCGGTCTCCTGTAGCATATAACATAATCTTTCCTTCCTTTGTAAAGCAAATTATTGGATAACTTGATGTTGTTTCATTCAGGAATGGATGCGGTCTTTGTTTTCGTAAAGTATAATGGTCAATGAGACGGCACAATGAGATATGTTGGTGGCGAAATGATGGGAATATTGGTGCCCGAGAACTCAACATATGTTGGTCTTGTTGAGTTGGTGAGAAGTGTGCTTGGAATTAGGGGCCCAGACAAGAATATAGTCATGAGATACGGTGTTGAACTTGGATTGCCTCTTGTGAGGATACAGTGTGATGATGACGTTAAATTCTACATACGACTAAAGAAGAAGGATGTTCATGTGCTTAGCAAATTTCCAGTTACAATCGATGTATTGGATGAGTCCGCTGCGGAAGTCATGGCACTAGAGGTAGGGGCAAGCAACCACATAGACATTCAACGTTCTAGGGAGGGGGGACAGAGTGATGAAGCCATGCAACATGTAAATGACAGTAATATGATCCTAACCCCTCCTCCTCCTCCTCATATCCCTCCTCCTACAGTAGGTCTGGATTTGCACACTGACTATGGAATTGAAAATCAACATGAAATATTGAACAATGACTTAGGCACGGATCATGATGATTGTAATGTCGGGAAATTTAATGTTTCGGTTGATACTCATCGTTCAAACGAGAAGAGTATCGCAGTAAGCATTGGAGGCCATTCTATTGTCAATAATACTGGATCTCAATATGACAAAGTATCAAGTAGTGACAGTGTATCCGACGGAGTCGTTGTTGCTGATTATACATCTATCACGCTGCGCGTAAACTGTGTTTTTGAGAACAAAAAGTTACTGCAATACCATCTTCATCACGATGTCATGAGTAAACACTACCAATTCAAGGTGAAGAGGTCGAACTCTACTCTATTACACGTTATATGTATAGATAATGAGGGATGTCCATGGCAATTGCGTGCGACTAGGATAAAAGGTAGTGAACTGTTTGTTGTGAAGAGGTTCGACGACGTCCATACTTGTTCAATTGAAATCGTTCAAGGGCATCATTGTCAAGCGAAGAGTTGGATGATTGGGGAGTGCGTTAAGGCAAAATACTTGGATCCGACCAATTCCTTATATAGACCATCTGAAATAATGCGAGACATGCAGGCCGAATTTGGAGTGTCTTTCAACTATCTTAGAGCATGGCGAGGGAAGGAAGCTGCACTGACAAGCCTGAGGGGCGATGATGCTGAGTCATACAAAGGTAATTTCCCTTGTCTGGTTATACGTTCGTTACTGTCCTTATAACTATTATACTTAAAACATGGTGTTGATAATGTAATATTTACAGTTCTGCCAGCGTGGGCTGAAATGGTTAAGCGGAAAAATCCTAGATCCGACATTGACATTGAGACAGACTCAGCAAATTGTTTCAAATTCTTTTACATGTGCTTAGCTACTTCGAAGCATAGTTGGCCTTATTGTCGTTCAGTAATTGTGGTTGATGGATCAGCACTAAAGGCCAGGTTTGGAGATATGTTGCTTGCAGCATGCGGACACGACGCAAATGGCTCCATATTTCCCCTTGCATTTGGTATCGTTCCGTCGGAGAGCAATGAATCATGGAAATGGTTCTTCGAGAAACTAAGGGATTCAATCGGCACGCGAAAGTCTCTTGCTATTGTGGCCGATAGGCATAAGGGTATCGAATATGCAGCCAACCTTGTGTATCCAGATGCTGCATTCGGGATATGCGTCCAACCCTTGGCTGCAAACTTGAAGACTAGATACAAAGATTTCAAAGGCCCTTTGAAGACCTATTTTAACGGTTGTCTCGAGAACGTATCTTTTAAGTGAGTACCATCGTCATATGGAATCCATCCGTGGTCGTAACCCCGACATGCATCGTTACCTTCTTCAGGCCGATCCTATAAAGTGGTCGCGAGCATACTTCAACGGTCGGAGATATGCAATCATGACAACCAACATTGCCGAGTCATTAAACAATGTGGATCGGAAAGCCAGGTTGATGCCAGTTGGATTCTTGGTGGAATGGCTTAGGGGACTACTACAACGATGGTTTGTCGAGAGACGTGAAGAGGCCCTTAAAATAACATCTAAACTGGCCCCGAAGGCAGAGAAATTGATTCGCACAAACGTTGCTTTAGGCCTAACAGTAACGGTTTGTGATAACGACCCCATTTTTAAATTTTATTATGGCTTCGCCTTAATGCGATCGCTTAAACTAATGTCTTAAAATTACATTTGTTACAGCCTCGGCCAGCTGATCAGTTTAAGTACGCCGTCACCAACAATGCTGCCCAAATATGGATTGTCGATATGAGCGAAAGGACATGTACTTGCAGAAGATTTCAGGTTGATCAAATTCCTTGCCCTCATGCAATGGCTGTATGTAACCACCGTCGAATTGATCCTTATAATTATTGCACTAATTACTACACAAAAGACTATATGTATGCTTGCTATGCACATGTAGTCCACCCTATTGGCAGCCTCGAGGGCTGGGACGTATCTGAAGAAGTAAAATTGTGAATTGTTAATCCTCCCATTACAAAGCGTGGGCCCGGAAGGCCACGGGTTTGTAGGATTCCGTCCCAAGGTGAAGAACAAGAGCCTAATCGGTGTGGTAGATGTAATGGTTACGGACACAACCGTCAAACATGTACCAACTCAGTACCCTTACGAAAACGTCCAACCACAAAGCCAGATACAGAGTTCATAACACCAATTTCATAAATGTGATGATAGTGTAGGGTCATTTTACTTTACTTTTTTTTTTTTTATCATTGTTGTATAACAATTTAGCACAATTTATCACACTTCACATTAAACATGACCAAGATTTTTATGATAAGTACAAAGTGTATTTTTTAGTACAATAGATTGCTATAACACGCTTTTATTATATAAAAAAACATTAACTGTTAAGCTAAACATTTTTTAGGTGGATTTAAGACCAGAGGTAATAACAGTTATGACCGCCTGGTCATAACCGTTATGACCTCTGTAACTGACCCAGAGGTAATAACAGTTATGACCGTTTGGTCATAACCGTGATGACCGTCTGGTCATAACCATTATGACCTATGGGCCAGTTACAGAGGTCATAACGGTTATGACCAGACGGTCATAACTGTTATTAACTCTGTGTCTTGCCTCTGTGTTAGACCAGCGGTCATAACAGTTATGACCGTCTGGTCATAACCGTTATGACCGCTACGTTATACTATCGGTCATAACGGTTATGACCTCTGTGTTATACGATTGATCATAACGGTTATGACCAGATAGTCATAATCGTTATTACCTCTGTGTAAGATCAGCGGTCATAACTGTTATTAACTCTGTGTCTTGCCTCTGTGTTAGACCAGCGGTCATAACAGTTATGACCGTCTGGTCATAACCGTTATGACCGCTACGTTATACTATCGGTCATAACGGTTATGACCGTCTGGTCATAACGGTTATGACCTCTGTGTAAGATCAGCGGTCATAACAATTATGGCCAGACGGTCATAACCGTTATGACCTCTGTGTTATACGATTGATCATAACGGTTATGACCAGATAGTCATAATCGTTATTACCTCTGTGTTACACTATCGGATTTTGTCTTCAAATTTTGGAATCACCCTTTTTGGCCTTTTGTATTTTTTTTTTACTCTTCTTTGTACGGCCTCCACGTAGAATCAACAAGAACGTCTGGTCAAGAAGAAAAAAAATCTTAAAAATAAATAAACATTTACTGCTAATGTTGATCATCACTATCTTTTTGGGATTAATATAATCTGGAAGGTAAAAGGGGGACTAAAATTATCTAAAGTTGGAATAAAGAAGTCCCTACTTGACTGAAAGAAAACCCAACAAAATTGACCTAATGCAGAAAATGTGCTTTGAAATAAAATAACCTATAGAAAATTGTTGAAGAAATCAACCCAATAATCATGTCTTATAAAAGGTTCTAAGTAAGGAATTAAATTAATATAGAATCCTCCATTAGGGCTTAAACTACTTCATTGAAAAAGAACGGTGTGCCTAACTTGCACTAGCAACATTTATCATGATGCGAAATAATTATCTAATTTAATTTAGTCTCACCCGTCAACTTTCTCTCACTTAGATTATTTTGTTTGTTTATTTTTTTGGGTTACAGAAAAGTAGGATTCATAAGCTGAGAAATTAAAAAATACGATTTAAATTTTATTTATTTTAACTTTAGTTGCGCGTGTTGACAAGGTAGCTGTTTCTTGTTGTTCGATATTCTTTTACTTTTTAAGATATACAAGTTAATTACCAGGAATCAGCTAAAATTATAGTTGGTGGCTCCGTATTAATATAATTTCTTCTTTATTATTTTGTTCATATTTGGTCGGTATATGAAGTTAAAAAAAAAAAAGGTAAACCCTTGTTGACTTTTTTCCATCTATATAATGTGATTTTGAATAATGTAACATTCATAAACACACGTCACATAATGTTAGAGATCAATGCCAATATCAAAAAAAAAAAAAAAAAAAAATTGTAGGAGGAAAAATTTTGAGGGATATGGATTAAATTTTTTTTATATTTATGGGGCTTTATGCATTTTTTTTTTTTATATATATACACTCATAAATACATAGGTTAATAAAAGAGGAAAACAAACCACCCAGACCTTAGTTGCCATTGTAATGGTTAGAGATATATATATAAAGCAGCCATCAAACATTTTTCTGTTTAGGTAAATTGTTAAGTTGTTCTCATAACTTTTAATTTTGTGTAATTTTGGCCTATGAACTTTGTTTTGTAGTTAGAATGTCCCTAAACTTTTAAAGTGTTACTACAATAGGCCTTTTTAGGTTTAATTTTTGAACAGAATTCGTTAGTTACCATTACTTTGACCAAATTATTGACGGATTCCGTTAAAAAATCATTGTAGCAACATTTTAAGGGATTAGGGGCATTCTTTGTTATTTTATTCTTAGCTGGAATAATTATAAATTATTAAAAAGTTAATCAAAATACGTATTGTAGCAACATTTTTAATATTTTAGGATCATTCCAGCTATCAAAATTATATATTGTTCAGAGTTTAGGGACTAATTGAGCAATTTACCCTTTTTTTTTTTTCTATTGTCAATAAGGATTATTCTCGCTTGTATAAAAATAATTCCTATTTTGTGATTAACTTTAAAAACAATTCACCCCTTAAATTCTAAACTAGTGTCACTTAACCTTTTCTTGTTAGAATATTGATATTAAACCAGCGGTTATAACAGTTATTACCAGACGGTTATAATTGTTATGATTGATAGTATAACACAGCGGTCATAACGGTTATGACCGTCTGGTCATAACCGTTATGACCGCTGGTCTAACACAGAGGTCATAACGGTTATGACCGTCTGGTCAATTTCGTTATGACCTCTGTGTTAGACCAGAGGTCATAACGGTTATGACCGTCACAGAGGTCATAACGGTTATGACATCTGTGTTATACTATCGGTCATAACGGTTACGACCGTCTGGTCATAATCGTTATGACCTCTGTATTAGTATTTAAAGACAGAAAGCTTTTTATTATTGTCATGTACAAAGATACATTCCATTGATAATGAAACGTTTTATTCCCACCTGGTCATCAATACGATTAATGTGTAATGTTACAATTAATTTTACAACAATATACCATATACAAAAAAATCAATCAATGGGGTTTAGCAAGAATTAAATAATGGTACTATTAACAGTCTGGTTAAGTTAGATAACAAGATTGAAATAGTTAGTCTAAATGTTAAACGTCCTCCTCCTCATCAGCATCACTTTTATAGGTTTCAGCTAGCTTATTTTTGGCATGGGACCACATGTAACAGGCAAAATACTCCCTGAAGATTTGCATGCGTTCAGCAATTACGCAATATCTGACATCCCTCCCTTCTATCAAGCACTCAGCATACTTGATTGTAAACATTCCACAGTCACCCATGTTGCACGAAAGATGGAAAAAAATTTTATTAAATAAGCAACACACTCCACACAGTTCATTTTATGAAATAATTTGCAATGCTTGTACTAACCCATTGGCTTGTTTAGGGATATCTTTCATTATGGTGACTGGTATTGGGTGATTTCCTGGAGGAACCCATGGTTTGAACTCGAACAAACTGTTTTTTTTCAGCTAGAAATGGAATGAACTTTGACAGACCTTCCATTCCTTCGCGGACCTTAGAGTTATGACGTCCTTCATGCTGAAGAAAGTCGTATACCTCAAGGGTCCAGTTTGTTAGGTCGAGCTTTGCTAATGCCCAATGCTTCAGATCGCTAAAGTGAATTGGCATTAGCACCGTGTTAACGTGAAACCACGAGGCCCCCACTCTGGGCACGCACGTCAAGCATTATCCTGAACACAGAATCATAGCAGGCCCAATCGAACTTATCGGGTGCTGCCTGGTAGACGGTCCACAACGAACGGACTTTTGCAGCAAAAAACGTGTCTACGGTTGTCACCTTTCGTTGTTCCAGTTCAGGGTACTGCCTGATCTTCTTCCTCAGGTAGTAGAATGCAACGTCAATGTGCTGCACAAACAAAAAGATGCAAATAAATTAGAAAAAATACAGGATAACAAACAATGTATCATTGAGTATAAAATATTGAAAAAAGGTACTTACTTCATCCCATAGCCAAACAGGAGAGGTAGCTAACTCATAATTCCAACTCTTTTTTTCCACCAACATGCATCCGAGATCATGTGGTTTGTCAAAAATATCATGCTTTGCAGTGTATCGGGGAGGCCGTTTACTAAACATAATGTACCGTCTGGTTAATTGGTGATGAAGTTGTTAATATATTGTAAATTTCAAATCGAGTATAATCTGTATTATAAAAAAGTTTACCCTGCAGGAGTCCTCTTCAATAATCCTTTTGGGAACCACTCCCAGAACTTCTCTAACGTCTCTTTCGGAGGTTCATCTGCGAGACCCGGAGGGAGGGGGAGTAAGCAGATTAGTCGGAGGCTTCGACGGCGAGGCAACATCAGTGATTGATCCAGAGGGCCGTTGGCCAATCCTTGATAGTCTGGCCCTCTTCTTCTTACGAATCTATAAGTGAAATATGTAAAACGAGTTAACATTGTAAACAATGACCATAATGACTATATAAACTAAGTTACAGAGATTGTAACAACCACGTCACCGAGGCTCTCATCGTCGTCTGGCTCCTCAAGCTTCACGATATCCATTCCTGTGTTTTTTTCTTGACTATCCTTTTCCGGGTCTTGCACTATCTTCTCCTTTATTCCAACACATTGATTTGATTTTGCCTTCGCTTCTAGATCGGTTGATGGTAAATCCGAGGACAAAATACTTTCCTGTGTGGTTTCACAACATGGCATAATAATAAATACAATGTTCTAGTTGTGGAACACAGTTGACATAATCTACATTTAATGTAATACTCGACTAACAGCTAAATGAGTACCTTATTCTCGTCAGCCTTGACGTCTTCCCGAGGAATAATCACCTTTTCGGCAATGAGGAACTCCATGGCTGCTTGAACACCCATATCAACAGCGGCTCCGATGTCAGAGTCGAATATCACATCATCTTGCGAGCCGGTGCCGATGTGAGGTGAGGTAGGTTTGAACTCATAATTCTCAACCGTGTGAACTTGAGGCTTCTGGCGGCTGCTGACAAATTCCTCGGTGTGTGCCTTCCCCTTCCCCTTCTCAGAAAAGTTGGCGGCCAACATTTTATTACATTTCTCATGAGTTTGTTAGCCTTCTTCTGGCCCTTTTCAAGAGCCACCAACTTTTCTTTAATGGAGACAACCTCTCCTCGGATTTCTTTTTGAAACTCCCGCTAATCTAAGTTTGTATCGGAGCTCGGTCGGGGTGCAGAAGGCTTGGGAAGCTTGGGAGGTAATTTTGGCACAACACTTGGGTTCTTCAAAAATAGCCGCGCAACCCATGGGTCCTTCAACTCATCTTCGGTTGGCATCATGACAAAACACTTACTTTAAACACATTTGATGTTAATAAAAAAAATCAGTAGGGGTTACGGATTGTATCAATATGCTAGTATAACCACTGTTATGGTAATAGGCTTGTGAAAATGTTAAATTGACCAACAATTGTAATTGACACTGCATACATAGTAAATATACGTAAGACATCCTATACAATAATGCCTGATTTTCACCAACAGCGGTAAAAGAAGATATAACATCATTGAACTTGACATTGTCCTCGGTGGTCCACGACAGCATACGCGGAAAGGCATGTTCGTACTTTTTGCTGAATTTCAATGCTATCGATGGGAGGGTCTTATAGGCCCAGACGAGTAAGGCATGAGGAAAGCCCGATACATTGTAATGCACTTTGTCGGGCCTTTTTGAAGCTCGTCTCTTCGTAGACAGCCTGTTCTCAACTGCATTACATATTGCAGTCCGGGTTGCCTCCCATGACAGAATGCCCCAAGGAAAATAATTGAAATCAGCAATGTTATCGGCCAGGGAAAAAAACTTAGCGTCTATCTTGACGGAGTTTGCATTTGATAAGGGAATGCAGAACATCAAGTATAATAAACTAAGCTTCACAGCGTCGTCGTCGTTGTCGAATGACGCATTCGACATCTGCAGCTCCAGATTTTCTCTCGACACGCCTCTCAAGGGCGAAAAATATCTTGACATTAATCGGTTTTCAACCACTGGGAGATGGGTAGACCCTGCACATTTCATGCCGGTAATGAGGCAGAACTCGTTGATGGAAATCTGCCAAGTTTGCCTCCGATCTCGAACCAAAGAGCATCACCCATTGCTGAGTGATCCGTCAATCTCATCACAATGTTGTGGAAGACATGACCAGCCCAACCAAGATTGGTTAATCTCAGAAAATGCTTAATGCATGGCTGCTTGAGGACGGCCTCGTACTGTTGGGGAGACAACCATTGACTCAGTTTCTTACAACTATCCGGAATGTTAATAAAAGTGTTTATTTTTGCCCTGGTAATTTCAGAATCCGATACCCGTCGATTATATTGAACCTGCGGTAATGTTAATCGTAACATAAAAGGGTAAGTATACTTATGACAGTGAAGTAATAATAGAAATTACCAGGCATAAAATAACAACATTATGAAAACTAAAAATTAATCACCATCAATTAAACAAAAATTGTCAGCCTAAAATGACCGAGTCATTATGAAAATGACAGTCCGGAACAAACAAAAAACCTGGTAATTTTGTGACCAACAAGCCATAACAATAGGAAAAAAGAGAAAACACTGAGTAATTATTATTATGATCAAGTCATAATTAAAATGACCATCCTAAAATAAGTTAAAACTCATAGTAATCATTATTATGACCAACAAGTCATAATAAAAATGACCACCGGACATAACATAAAACTGAAACTGAGTAATAATTATTATGACCAGAGAGTCATAAAAAAAATGACCATTCCATTTTGTTTCAAAATAGCCGAGATCATCTACACTTAAACACAAACATCGACGAAAATCCTAATATAAAATATAAACCAAAACACATACTTGAGTTAACGGATGTTTTATGGTACAAAACAGATAAAAATCTTAACTTTATGTACAATATGATAACATTGTTCAGTAAATCAACTGGAAAGTGGAATATCATAAAAAACGCATATAAAAATGGAAACTTTGTTTTCAAAAATCAATAAATACTGCATATTCTTACTGAAAAATACTAAAAGTGTAAACTTTTTAAACACAAAGACCAAAACAAATTTTTAATCGATCCAGCTTCCGATATCTTTTATTATACGGCACTTATATATAATAACAATGAAAATATTTTTCAACATAAAAAAAAATATATATATTTCATTACCTTTTCAGAGTCGGATATATTATCGTCTTGTTCACTCATGAACATCTGTGAGTCTTTTAGTTCGACTTCCCCCTGCGTAGCCTTCGGCAATGTTTCGGGAGTAGTGTTCTTCTCTGACATTTTTGTTGGCGTCGACATGGGTATTTTTTAAAGATTTTTCGACGTTAACAGACGTCCAACCAGTATATAAAGGGCTATCGTGGTGGTTTAGGATGGTTTCCGAGCGGTTTTAGAACGGTTGCAAAGCTTTCTCTCTCTAAAATCGGAGTTTCTCTCTCTAAAACATTGTAGACGCTGGTTGGAAATTTTTGTGAGCTTATTCGAGGGAGAATGCCTTTTGGGCGGGTGAGAGATGAGGGTAAATCTGTAATTCGACATTTAAAT
This sequence comes from Ficus erecta, assembly GCA_008635985.1. NCBI lineage: Eukaryota > Viridiplantae > Streptophyta > Magnoliopsida > Rosales > Moraceae > Ficus > Ficus erecta. Next base: position 1,080 of record BKCH01002005.1, on the reverse strand, counting down.
GACTCTTGGTATTTCCATTTTATTTAAAATGCATATTACAGGACGGTCAACTTCATAATGACCGCCTGGTAATTTTCGTTGTGACCTTTTTGTGCCTAAGGTTTTTCACCAATACGTCACCGTATCGTGTAACACGTCGGTCATTACGGTTATGACCAGACGGTCATAACCGTTATGACCGCTGCGTTACAATATCGGTCATAACCGTTATGACCAGACGGTCATAACCGTTATGACCAGACGGTCATAACCGTTATGACCTCTGCTTTACACTATCGGTCATAACCGTTATGACCGATAGTGTAAAGCAGAGGTCATAACGGTTATGACCGTCTGGTCATAACGGTTATGACCAATATTGTAACGCAGCGGTCATAACGGTTATGACCGATCGTATAACACTGCGGTCATAACAGTTATGACCGCTGGTCTAACACAGAAGTCATAACGGTTATGACCGTCTGGTCATAACCGTTATGACCAATGGTCTAACACTTTGACCAATACGTCACCGTATTGAGCATTTACAGGGGTCACAACGATAATGACCATGGGGTCATTATGAAAATAACCGATCCTGTGGAAGGACGTCTAACAAAAAACTGGTCATTTTTATAATGACCACCTGGTCAATATCGTTGTGACCAAAATTATATGCTAAAATTTAACAGTTACAGGGGTCATAACGAAAATTACTAGGCGGTCATTATGATAATGACCGTCCCTGTAAGAAGACCAACTGTTTAAACAAATTCAAAATAATGAAAATTTTTTCCCCTCTGCAAACAAATCGTTAAACGCAAACTTTTTAGACATTGAAACCAGATTTGTAATTTTTTTAACTTTCGACTTCTTTGATTCGTTAACTTATCTTTAATTAGTTTTTAAACTATTCTAAGTAGGTGGCCTTGTATATCACGAAGCTGTTTATAGATGCCTTTCGTGGTGGTTTCAGACGGTTTCCGAGCGGTTCCGGCCGATTGCAAACTGTTTCTCTCTCTAGATTTGTTTTCTCTCTCTAAAAAACTATAGATGCTGGTTTTTGGGGGCCATGCGAGGGAGATGAGGATAAACCAGTAA
>BKCH01002004.1:0-228582 GCA_008635985.1 Ficus erecta | reverse complement strand
AACGTGATAATTTCTCATTGAAATTAAAATAATGTTTTTGAAGTCAAGAAACCATGTTTTGGAAGATGAGAAAATTATGTGAATAGTCATGTTTTGAATACATCCTTATAGTTTTGTCCGCTCTAACATTAAAGTCGTTAATTTTAATTACAATTATCAACTTTAATATTATATTCCAAAACTACCTTTATAGAATATATTAAATACTTTAGCTTGCTGGATGGGACGGTATAGTAAAATGAAGATTTGGTTAAAAACCCAAACTGGTGCCATCCATTGTACTTGGCAGCCGGTTTTGCGAGCATTCTATGAGCTGTTCAAGCCTAATTATAAGACCTTATTAGAAAAAACTTGAAAAATACATATTTTTTAGTAGTTATATCATGTTTTTTTTTTTTTTTTTTTTCAGTATTTTCGTTTAATTAACCTACTTATAAATTTTAAGTAAAAAAAAAAAGATCATTAAATATCATAAATCGTTCATATTTAAAAATTAAAAGATCATTTTTGTATTGGCGCCAATTCATCTAATTGTCATCACAAATATCTACCAACACATTTAGAAACATTAGCAATGACTAGTCGTCATGAATAAACTACAGTTTGTGACAACCTGTCATTGCAATAACTATTTGCGACAACATTCCCTAGTAAAAAAATGAGACTAATTTTGTTACGACAAATTGGCTCTTATTATCGACAAAGTCATCACTAATATTTTCGATCCTAAAGTTGCAGATTGTAATAGTGATTCACCGGAATATCGTTTGTTATTAAATTGATTATCGATTGGTATTCAGAGGAACACCATTTGATATTCACTAGAATATTTTAAAAACAAGTTGTTATTTTTTTAAAAGGAATTTAAAGGATCATTACATATGTTAATTTATAGTATTATTTTTTCAACCTTTCAAATTATAATAAAAAAAGATTTTAAAATTATCACAAGAAGTTATGAACAAAGCTATAAAATATATTTAAAAAAAAAAGTAAAAGAAAAAGTTATAACAATAAAAAAACAGCTAAAATAAAGGGGGAAAAAAAACTAAATTAACTAATTAACAAAATTAGAACCGTTTTTAAAACTCTTCTTCTACCCCTCCGCGGGTAAGAAGAAGCCTCGCGGTCAATAGAAGATCTCCAACGCTGGACTTTGCCCAGTTGCCGAGGAGTTGAAACCGCGAGTTCACCGATCACGACGACTAGATCGGAATCGCGAGAGACATCCTATGCGAGACTGGCAGAGATTGCGACCGGCAAGCAAATCTCAAATATTGCCATAATTTCTAATCAAAAGGCGTGGCTTGGGATGATAATATTTCCCGCAGGAAAGGGAAAATCCCAAGGATCCTCCCCTTACGAGATGGGAATGGGGGGATAAAGTTCGGGAATGGGAATATGTATGAGGACAAAGTCTTATCCAAAAAGATTAGCGGGCAGGGTTAGAGAAAACACTCCCCTCCCTGCCCCTGTCGTGATATATATGCGGGTGGGTGTGTTATTTCATATATTTACAAATATATAATATACGATAAAAATTATTTTTAAAAGTGTGCGCATTCATAAAGTGAATATTGAACCTACAAGAAATAAAGAAAGAGAATTTATGTTTTATTTTTTAATTTTTTATAGTTTCAAGCATTTTTAGTTGGGTCTCTTTTGAAAACAATGTTTCCAAAAAAAATTTCTATCATTTTTCTTCAATTTTACTATTCACTTTTCCAATCATTTTTAAAAAGATTCTTAAACTTTAAAAGTCTATAACTTTATTATTTTAAGTCGAAATAATATTATTTTTTTAATGTATATAATTTCTAGAGTAACGAAACAAGATTAATGTTACTAATTTTTTCGAACACATTTTAAATTTTTACACTTTTTCATTCAAAACAATTTATTTTTACCAAATGTACATTTTCAAAACTCAAACCATTTCTAACATCCAAAATATCATCTCCATAAGTGATCCTAAACAAAAAGTGTTTGATAAAAAATTTGTAATGTTTTGATGAGACCATTAATGACTTTCTGGTTATTATATTATTTTTATACGTTTTAAATTTGGTTAATATATAAAATCTTTTATTTTAAACTAAATTTATGATGTATTTATAATTTATTATTTGTTTTCATTATATTTTATTTTCAAATGTAGGCAAAGCCCCTCCGATGGGGCTAGGGAGTTTCCACAGCAAGGGCGAGAGGAGAGAGAGAGGGGACGGAGGGAGGAGAGAGAGTGAGAGGGGGCAAATAGAGAGAGAGAGAGAGATAGGGGGTGAAGAGATGGGGACAGAGAGAGTGAGAGAGGGGAAGTGGGAGGAGAGAGAGAGAGATCGGAGAGGAAAGGGAAAAGGAGTGGGAAGTGAGAGGGGAATGGAGAGAGAAGAGAGAATTCTGATCTGGGCGGTAGAGCCCGATGGAGGATTTGGCGGAGGGCGAATCTGGGCAGTGGTGGATCTGGGCGAGGACGGCCTTGGGCGAGGGTTGTGCAGAAACAGCAGATCTAAGCGTCGGTACAAAGCTTGGAAAGCGGGATTTCCAGATTACAAAGAAGGCTTCGGCGGCGGATTTGACGGAGAGCAGAGTGACGCAGGCGATAGTCGTCGGAGGAGCGGCAACGGAGTGGAGGAAGGGAGGGCCGGTGGAGGTGGTGGTTTCCTTCGAAGCCAAGTTCAAAATACAAGCAGAGAGTTAAAAAAGAAAAAGGGTAATAATGGAAAAACCAGGGAAATACAGATTGGAATTGTCACTCCTCTCTCATGTGGGTGGGATGATCATTCACCCAAAATGATGAAAAAGTCATTCTTTTTTAATGGGTATTCCTCGTTTTAAAACCAACCAAACAAAGTATTTGCGTTCTTTTCCATTCCTTTCCATTCCATTATCCCTAACCAAACTTGCCCTAAGATAATTTTGTCATTGTATTGTAAAATCAAACGAAAAAAACTAAGAAAAAAGGATAAAAATCCAAACCAATAACTGAGGTAAAAAAATATCTGGAATATATGCACTAAGGTACTGTTTCCACACTTTCCTCTATTAGACAATGGATATGACTAGCTAGTTTCTTTCTCTCATATCATGTACCAATAGAGAGGGTGTCAACAACTTTTTGTTGGTTAAACATTTTAATAAGCAACATAAGGTAAATATAGGAATAAAGTTTAAAGTAAAATAAAAGAAGAAAGAAAAAAATTAGTGAAAGAAAAAAATTAGTTCTTCCTCGTCAAAATAAGATATATATTAAAAAAAAAAAAAAACAGAGAGAGAATAGAACTAATCCACATGTATAAGCATGTCTACTATTTACTTATAAAAAAAAGTGTTTATTATTTTGCATGGGGATTCCCGGTAAGTTAGAAATTGTATGGTTTAGCGGACGACTGATCCAAAATTGGTTGAGATTCTTGCAATTAACTAGGGATTCATGCTTCAAGCAAGCAAATAATAATAATAATAATAATAAATAAATAAATAAATATATAAATCTAGGGATCCATGCAAATCGGTTAAGAAAGAATTTTAAAAACAATTCCATTCAACTTGGGTTTTTCATTATTTTGACATTCACATTACATGTATTTTTACTCTTTTTCAAACAACACTCTAAAAACATTTGTACTTTGAAATGAAATCAATTTAAAATGATTATTTCTTTTTTTTTTTTTTTTTTTTTTAACAAAATGAGTATTTCCAAACGATCAGGTTGTTTTGGACATCTGTCTCCACTACTCCAATCATTATTTATGAGGTTCATTTTTAAAAGTTTAAACTCCAATTTGTTCAAATTCACATTTTTCTTTTCCCCCCTTTCATTTTCATAAAATTTAAATTTTAAAAGTCCATAACTTTTTTACTTCAAGTTAGAATGAAATTATTATTTTTCATTTGTTTTTTTGGCTAATGAACGCTCACAATGATGAGGAGAACAAAACAATATCCATATTTCCTATTAAAACTAGAACACATTTTAGGTTTTTACATTATTCAAAAATCACGGTATATGGCATGTTCAGAGCATGTACTCTAGTTGAAATTTTCGATATGCCTTTTGTCTTTTCTCCAAAAATAAACTAATTTTATTATTCGCATCTCAAAATTTATCGTACTGAAAATTTAAAAGCCTATAACCTTTTTATTTTAAGGTGAACTAAGGTATCTTTTTTGAGAAAATTAGGTGAAGAACCATGTTTTCATACCTCCTTATTAATTTGCGTATTCTCACATTAAAGTTCATAATTTTAGTGTTATGAAATGACAAAATTATCAACCTTAATGATATGACATGTGTAAATATAGAAGATGTCAAATTTATGGTATTCATGTCTATAACCCTTTTTTTTTAATTGCATAGAATGACGAGAATAACAAAATAAGATCCATATTACTATTTTTTTTTTCCTTTAACACATTTGAAGTTTTTACAAGTTTTAATTATTACATTCATTTTCAACCAAACGCATAACTTCAAACATTAATTTATTTTCAATCAAAATATTTCCAAAACTCAAATTCAAACGTCCCCTTATTTTAAATTCACAATTCAACCAACACACATTTTGGAGCAAAACTCCACAAGTTCAATTCCAATTTGAACGGACAAGAGTTTAGAAAAGAAAACTAGCAAGTAAAGGTCAAAGATGGCCTGTTTGGATTTTGTTGGTGTTTGTTTTGTTGTGTTATTGAATTCTCCCATTTAACAAAAAAAAAAATGCATATATATATATATATATATATGTATATGAATACTCTCATGTTCGGTGGAATGGCTGTCGGCGGTACAACTCATGCAGGAGATCGTCACAACTCGAGAAAAGTGCGATCTAACCCGCTAGAGAGAGAGAAAGAGAGAGCTAGAGAGAGATACGAAAAACTCTCCCAACCGGCGGTCAGTGATGAAGCCAGTAAATTATTTTGTGGGGGGACTAATTATAACAAATATTTAAATACAATCTAAGCCATTAATTTTTTGATGAGAAAATATCTCGATAAGATTATTTTTGATCAATGCTAGATTTAGTTCAAAAGTATAAAAATGGTGTATTTGATGATACTTTAGTGTTTAGGGTGGGGGGCAAAAAATAAAAAAAAGTTGAGAGGGGACTTAATTAAAGGGGCTATATGTGAATTTATACATAAATATATAGGTTAAAAAGGAAAAAAGAAAAAGATTAGAGGGGGCTTGAGCCCCCTGGAGCCTCTTTAGCTCCGTCTCTGCTGGTGGCGCTATACGGGAGAATTCTTGTATATGTACATTGTTAAAGATAATGGCCAGACTTCCTTAAACGTAAAGATTGTTTAATAGTTTGACTCACTGTAAACACGTGGAAAATCTGACTTAAGCAAAATAATGCAATTAATTTAAAACGTTTTTAAACGTTTCGGTTTGTTTGTTTGTTTTTTGTTTTTGTTATTTTTAGGGGCTAATGTTACGCTTATTTTTATGTGCGACTTTATGATATTTCGATTATTGACTAAAGTTAGGGACAAGATCTGCAAAGGAAACTTGCTAAAGTTCTTTTACTTATGGCCAATAATTTTAACCAGTTTGTGCCACTTAAGTTCTTAGTTTTAGTTTTTATTTTTTTTTTAATAAAATTTTTCTCCGTAATTCCCAGGTAATGAATACTTGTTTCGTTTATTAATGAGTCTCTTAGAAGCCATTCTGGACCGACACCCCCCTGTTAGGCTGTTAACAGGTAACTACTAATGTGGGATTCGTGATATAGTACTCTAGATTGGCTTTTACTTTTGGAGTTTTTTGTTTTTCACTATATAAAAAAAGCAATAACTAACTGACTGATAAATTTATCTTTTTCTTTTCGTTATTATTATTTTAGCATAGACTATGTTTGGAACGACTCGCTTTTTTGTATGTTAATTTCTCAAGAAAGTACTACAACTCTATTTCCAACAGGATTTGAGTATTTCTTTAGTTATAAGTCCAGAGACATATTTGCGCACTAATATATAGCCGCAAATATATGTTTTGCACGGGTCAAATAAAACGTTGTGGAAAGAGTTGCAGAATTCGTTGGGTGAATTATCTGAGACCGGACATAAAGAGAGGAAACATATCTCAAGATGAGGAGGATCTCATTATCAGAGTGCATAAGCTTATCGGAAACAGGTTAATTTCTTTCTTTATTCTTTTTTTTTTTTCCCCTCTCGGCTTTATTTTAAAAAAGTTATCTTAGGTATATTAGGTGTTGTTATTTAAATAATAGTGTCATTTTATGTTTTGTGCCTAATTAGGTGGTGATTGATAGCGGGAAGACTTCCCGGCCAAACAGTTAATGAAATAAATAATTATTGGAACACTACTTTGAAGAAAAAAATTAGAACCTAGTTTGAAAATTGCTAGAAGTACCAAAGAAAAAAGCCCGAAACAAGCTTCGGAGCCTAAGGATAATGTTTGTCATTGCCGCCGGTTGAAACCTATCCGAATCAGAGCCTTGAGATTCACAAGCAAAATCCAAACTGAAATGCCAACAAATTTCCAATTTCCTAGTGATGAAGAATGCAATGGTTCGAATGAAGAATTGATGGCAAATCGTCATCCGCATGTAGATCTAGATCCAACTGATCAAGAAGCCGCAAATTTCGTGATTGATTCTTTGGAATGTGGTGATCATGATCCTCAAATGAATGACAACACGATTTACGAAACTTCTACTCATGGTCATGTGTGTTCTCCGCCAATATTGGATGACCAAGGGCTTGAGGATTGGATCATCTATAGTAGCTCCAACTTTAACGTGTACACTAGCACCTTTGAGGATGATTTTGGAGTGTTGGATTTTGAATCATTGGCGAATTTGTTAGATTTGGATCAGAATTGTGATGAAGATGAAGATATCAAGTAGTGCACTTTCTTTTGTTCTTCGATGAAATTATGAGAGAATACCTAGAAAGGCCTTTACAAAAGATTCACATTGGGGTATCTTCAAGAATGTACAATGTGTTATCTTTAATGTAACTCAAGTTCAAATCTAACTCTAAGTAGCATACTATTCTTTTTTAATAACGTAGACGACAGAAATTAGCAGGTACACCAAAATATTCCGACTAGGTCGGCACCTTTTTAACACCTGCATTACTTTTGGACCCATTAGAGAAAACTTAAACATATCAACTAAATTGGACCCATAAGCAAGTCCCATTAAATGAATATTGGGTGGAGGACTTGAGGTGTGGGAAATCAAAGCTCGTGCCTGTATCTGTTGCATGCGAAGTGAGCTACACCATTGAAGAAAGCAAAAGAAAAATTATTTCCTTGATTCTCAGATAATTTACTAAAAAAAAAAAAATTCCTGAGAAATATGATTGTTGGTAAAGATGTTAGAAGAGCCAGAGAATATTTGTTGGGGCAAAGCGGAAGTACTTGAGGTAGAAATATGCAAAGTAAAGTCTAATACACCAATTCTAGTGTATTAGCCATAAAAATATTGATTCGCGATAAATCTATATATATTATATTACTCTTTAATATTACACACACATATATATATATATATTCTATAAAAGAGACAATGATTCTTTTGGTCATGCCTTCTTTACTTGTCATGTGGTCGCCATGTCATCGTATGTCATTGGCACGTGAATTTTTTTGGGGGTTTTTGCTATGATGGTCTATTCTGCATATGCGAAACAAATGTCATACAACTAGTATATATTAATATAAGAAGAACAGAAAAACGGATCCAAGACACATAAGACAAAGAAAAAGAAAAAGAAAAGGAAAAGAGTAGTCAAAGGAAATAAGAAGAAAAAGCAAAAGCAAAATTCTTTGCTTGGTTCTTGAAAGACAAAAACAAAAACAAAAAAAACAAAAAAATTACATTAGTAGGCGTTAAGCGATATAGTTGTAAGTGGATAGAATAGATTATATAAAGAATGTTGTTGGGACAAAGCCCCAAGGAGTTCAGGAAGAATTATGACCGAGAAAGTTCAATAGTCAAGCACAATCTAAAAACTCTCATAATGGACTGTGGTAAACCTAACGCGCCTAATCGAGCGCACATAAATATATATGTATTATGTTAATAAAATTAGGTGCCTGTTAAAATTCCCACGGTTTTTATTCACGTTCGACCCATGCGGAGACAAGTTATGGGGCATTTTGGTTAAAACAACATTTGTGGATGATTTGTGGGGAAAATTGCTTGCAGCTGGGGGGAAGGAGATGTTGACTGCTCTGTTTTTGTAGGAAGCCGAGCAAGATGATGACTGCTTCCCTGGGTGAGATTCTATGTCAGGGAAATGTTTGAGGAAAGTGTGGGTTTCCATAAAAATTTTGTATTTGATGAAATCTTACAAATTATTGTGTGAATTGCTACTGTGAAGAGGCCGGATGTTTGCTTTTTTTATTATTATTTTATTTTTTAATGAAGTGACCCAATTAATAAAAGAGCACAATTTTCACGTAAATAAAAGAGCACAACTATCATCAAGAATGTACTTTCCCAGTGCATGTCAAAAGAAAAGCTGCTCTCCGTTTACAACTGAGCCCCAAACAATGCAAATCGTATTAAAAAAGGAGCTGTCCAAAGCAGGCTTAGAAGCCTCTCAAGACATAATAAAACTTCACTTCATATATACGAGTCTCAGATACTTAAATAAGTCAACCACAAATCCTTTCTGAAGCTTACAATACACCATACTCAATACATCTTGGAGCTACAAAAATGTATGAAGATTTAAAGATACACTTTTGGTAGCACTGGTTGAAGAACGACCGTGGCTACTTATGTGAGCAAATGCCCAACTTGTCAGGAGGTCAAGGCGGAACACAAGCATCCTGTTGGAGAACTGCAACCAATAGAGATTCCTCAGTGGAAATAGGAGCAAATCACTGTCGATTTTGTGGTTGGACTACCACAAACCAGTGAAGGTCATGATGCAATTTGTATAATAATCAATCATCTAACCAAGTCTACTCACTTTTTGTCAGTCAAAGTTACATACTCTTTTGAGAAATTAGCAGAGTTGTATGTATTTGAGATCGTTAAGTTGCATGGGGTACCGATATCCATCATTTCCGATTGTGATAATTGGTTCACATCGAATTTTTGGAAGTTCGTTCAAAGAGCTCTTGGCACCGAATTAAAATTTAGCATTGCCTTTCATCCTAAAACGGATGGCCAAACCGAGCAAACTCTCCAAAATTTTGAAAGACATGTTATGTGCCAGTGTGATGGATTTTCAAAGGGATAATGGAACAAAAGGTTATCTTTGATCCAAATTTCCTACAATAATAGCTACCAAGCCCCAATAGTTATGGCACCTTATGAAGCATTGTATGGTAGAAAGTGTAGATCCCTGACTCATTGGTACGGAGTAAGAGAAAGAGTTGGAGACTACCAACTTCATTTGAGAGACAAATGATGCTATCCAGAAGATTCGACAAAGAATGGAGACCACTCAAAGCCGCCAGAAAAGTTACGCCGACAAGCATAGAAGACCATTGAATTTGACGTTGGAGATTTTGTTTTTCTCAAAGTAGCACCCATGAAAAAGGTGATGCATTTTGGGATAAAGGGAAAGTTCAGCCCGAGATTCATAGGGTTGTTCGAGATTATCGACTGAATCGGGAAGGTCTCCTAGAAGTTGGCCTTACCACTCGAACTGTCAATGGTTCACAATGTTTTCCAAGTATCCATGTTGAAACAGCATATCTATAACCCTTCTCGCATCATTGAATGCGAACCTATCCAAGTCCAAGAAGATATTCGATACAAAGAAAAAACGGTTCAAATTTTAGCTCGAGAGGAGAAAAGTTCTTAGAGATAAAACCATTCCCTTTGTCAAAGTATTGTGGCGTAACCATAAGTTGAAAGAGGCCATATGGGAACGAGAAGATGATATGAGGAAAAAGTACTCATAATCATTCTAAGTTTTCGAGGACGAAAACTCTTTCAAGAGGGTAGATTGTAACATCCTGAAAATTTATGATTATCCAATTTTAATTGGGAATACAAATTATAAATTTATTGTTAAGAACGTTTTATGTAATGGTGACAAGAGGATCATGAAAAATTAATTTTAATGAGTGACTTCTTATTTATTTTAGAAATTGTTGTGATTATCATGTGTACTATGTGATCGCAATGTTTTTTTTTTTTTTTCCTTTTTGGGTGATGAAATGAGATAAGTAAGATAAACGAAATGGTTATGTCAATTTTTTATTTTTCTTTAAATAATAATACTAATAATAATAAATGAAATTTAACAATGTATATATATGTATATATATAAATATAAATATATAAATGTGTGTATGGCATGAAATGCCACACACGGAAACACCACAAGCCAGGCCCATTGCGCATAGTTGTGTGGGCTGAAGCCCACGGCTCGGGGAAGCCGAACAGGCTGGCCGTGTGGCATCAGCCGAAAGAAGAGAGGGGAAAAAAAATGAAAAATAAAAAAAGGGGGATGAAATAAATAGATTACTAGATAGAGAATCTTTTGATGTGGAGAATATCAAGAAAAGTAAACACTTCAAATAAATAAAAACAAAACTTTAACCACTCATTTACATAATCTATCTTGAGAAAATTGTAATAATAGAGCCTAGAAAATGTGAAAAAACTCTTCCTTTCCTACCATAGCTTCAGCTTATATAATAAGCCTAAAAATAATTATTTTTCAAAATTTAAACCTTATTTTAAGTGTCTATAAAAGGGGTCTGGTAGTCTGAACAACACTATTGTTTTTTCATTCTCTTTTTTCATTGAAAGAAAGCTTTTTCTCTTCCAAAACACCTTGAGTCCTAATTTTAACGAGTAAAAACACCAAGAAATCTCTTCCATAATCTCTCTTCTCAACTTTCATATCATTTAGCTTTAAGAGAATATCGTCACCTTATCGGTTTTCAAGGTACAATACTAGTATACCATTAGCTTTCAAGATTAAAGTTTTAGCTTACGTTTAGTTCGTCAGTTGCAGATGGAATTTTTTAAGTTGAAATTGGTTGATTATTCAAATTATAAAATTGGAAAACCTAACATGAAGGAAGTTTTTTTCCTAATTTAAGGACAGTGTGCTAAGCCAATTAGGTTTGGGTAATTAATATGGTTAAGTTTTGGTTTAAGATTGGGCCATTAAAACACAAGTAAGGGATTTTAATGTAAAGAATTTTGGTAGTGTGGTTGAAAATGTAAATAAGGTGTAATACGCCTTTTTGGACTGCTTTTGATTCTGCAAGCTTGGAATGACGGCCATGGGAGGTGTTAAGTTAAAATGGGCGTGATTGGGCTTAATTGTAGAATGGAAGATAATTATATGAGTGTTAATAGATAAAACACTTAATGATTCAATTAGTTAATATTTTAATAATTATTAATTATTTCAAGGAAATTCAAGATGATTATAATGAGTGTTAATAGATAAAAAAACAATGATTCATTTAATAATTATTGTTAATTATCGGCCAATTAATATTTAATAATATTGATTAATTAGTAATTAATAATCAATTAATTATGAATCGACTATCATATAATTATATATGTTGGTTAATTAACTATTAATTCTAATAATGCTACTTGATCGTTTATTAATCAAGTTAATTAATAACTAACTTAGTAAATAAAAATTTAATTATGGGCAAGTTAAGGTTTAATATTCTATCAATCCTCTAAGGAATATAATCATTAAGTAACTAATTCATGGAAAATTTATTTCCTTCAGGATTATAGAAAATATGCACACAAAAAAAAAAAAAAAACTAGTATGTAATTAATAATTAATTTTGAAAAGAATTAATTATTAACTAGAAGTAAGAAGTTCTATAAGACACTTGTTAAGAACAAATAATAATTTTAAGAATCCACTCTAGCTGTTGGGTGTCAATTTAAATCAGGACACCGAAAAGACAAAGAGGTTGAGTCGGACATGAATAATGAGAAACTTCAACTTCAAAATTTTCTCTAAGTATAGGCCCCACCAACAGTATGGATTATATGTTATCATGTTTGATGTGTATTCTATGCTTACGTGACTGTTATGCTATATATGTTACCATGATTTCATGTATAGTTACACACTTTATGAGACATGTCATATTTCATGTTTATTCTATGAATTAAGGACTCATGATTGAGTAATAAGTGAAAGATTAAGATGTGTCGTACTAACCTCCATCAAAGAGAGGACTTCATGAACGATTTAAGTATGACCTTGCGTAAACCATCTAAGAACAACCTTCCTCGCACATTGCTCTAATTTTTTTCTTGTCATTCTTAGCCAATATAACTTTCCATTGATTCACAATTCCATATTCCCTAAGAAGTCAGACCAGCAATTGACCCTTTTTCTTCATGCATCCACAACTAGTGGTGAAGTACATACCAAACATGTATAAATTATTGGTTGTGTAGATATTGTTTGTATAAATCATTTGTACTTGATTAGCATGTGTGAATATTTTAGTAGGACATATTTTAACTTGAAATATGGGTTTTTTATTGTCATGTTAGTTGTTGCTTGTTCTCTGTATCAATATGAATCGAATTCAAGTATGACAAACTTTCAAATAGTTCATATATTATGCTGACCGGTCTTTTATCCTTGTAGGACGTTGTTTGGTTTTAATGCCGGGAAGTTGAGGATAGACGAGAGAATCGACCTTAGCATGAGTGATCCTTATCTAGTCCCTCTACTTATTCACGTTATTTTTTACAGAATCATTTTTTCATTAGCATTTAACTTATCTGGTGATGTGATAAAAATTGCCATAAAACTATTATACAAATAACCAAGTTTTTTTCTTTCTTTCTCACTCCGTCTCTATACATGAATAATTCAATATCTTCTCTTTAAATTGTATGGTAGAAAAATTATGTTAACTATAGACCACGATCAGTTGGTAAAAATGACAATGGGATAAAGCGTATGAGTTTGATTGCTCGTGTTGCTGAGTCTATCGACGATGGAGACATTTTCAATGTGCAGATTAGGAAGTATCGGCAATGGCAGCTTTCTCCAAATTCTGCCCTTTCATCCTGTATAATTCCGTATGTTTTTTGTTCGGATCTGGGAATAAAGTATTTTTTATTTATCTTTTTCACCCTTCTAATTCATGTGCTTTATTTTCTTTTCATTTTGTGGCAATTAGTTCTGCACTATTGCATGGGCAAAGAGAGACACTTGAGCAGGCAATGAATCTATATTTCGTGAAAAATGCTCTCTAAAATTATCGCATGTGTTAAATTGCTAGTTCGGTCGTGGGAGCCTTCATTTAAGGCCCCTTGTTATATTTTTGTTTCTCCTTCCATTGTGATTAACAAGCCTCATTTTACGGCGCTTCGATTTTAGACAAATTTGATTTTTCGCCATTACCACTTGGGTGTGTGCTCCTATTTTAGGACTGGAGAAATTTATTGAATAAATTCCGTTGTAATCATGAAAAAAATGCAATCCCCATAAATATAAACTACTCTTGAGAAAATTTTCACTTTTTGACAATTTTTCACAGTAATATAGTGGGAAATTGTGGTGAATGGTGCTCATTTTGAACATTTCTTTAAGAAATGCGCATGGTTTTCTAGATTTGTTAAAGAACTGCGTGCTATGATTTACCTTAGTAAATCAATGTTTACCACATATTGTTGCGTTGAAGAAGGTTTTGAGTAGAAAATGGTCGTATATCCTGGGGAAAATGAATTTGCGTAGCTTTGGTTTTGCTCTTTTGTACCAAAATGGCTTTATGCAGGGGGAAGGAATTTTAATATATTTGGTGGGTGGCTCGGAAAGAACTCAACGTTAGGCAAAAATATTAGACTTTTGTAGGATTTGCATGTCCATTTTCTTGCTTCTCGTGATTCGGATTCTGGAACGTGATTCTCTACTCTTTATTTTATTCTAGTAAATTAATCTCACATGGGATACAAATTATGTGCCCACAATTACTGTGTCATGCATTTAAAGGTCAAAAACATCTATTGGACTCGTGGTTTTATTCTGAATTTGTAGTTTCTTTGAATCTTTCGATTTACGTTTTATTCTTTGGGAATGATGGTTTTTTTCGCATTTTTTCTCCTTTTTGTTTGTTTTTTTTTTTTTTAATTTGGTTTTTTTGTTTTTGTTTTTGTTTTATTTTCCAGAGGGCTTGAAGTTGAAAAGAAATTTGGGACTCAATGTTGTCTCACACTTTTGTTGCCAATTGCCAATAATTTTTAAATTTCTATCCATTTTGTTGTGTTTTACCTTGATATAAATATTGTGTACACTTATGGACATGTATATGTATTTATGCAAGAAAAACTTACAATTCCTCGCACTTACATATCACTAGTATTGAGTTATAATTAATTATTTTTATAATGTAGAATACAGATAAAAAGATGTAAAAAATTTAATAAAAAAAAAAGAAAGTTTTTTTACATATAACATTCTAATAGAAGTATAATTCAATTTGTCTTTTTGTGAAGTTTGTAGCTTTCATTTTGTTATTCAAAATAAAAAATGTTATGCCATTATGTTGAAAATGATTAGTTAAAAAAAAAACAACAACAATCTGATTATTTGTTAATTAGACTATTTGAGTAGAACTTGTTATTCTCTTATACCAAATATAAAGAGAAAATATACTGTAGGGAAAATGAGAACAACTTTTTATAGTAGAAGAATTGAAATAATTACACAAAAATCATCTAAAGTAACAAAAGTAAAAATAGTTGTCATCTTTTGAAAAAAAAGAAAAAATAAAACAAATCCACAAAAGAGTTTACAACCCATTAATCGGTTGAGAAATCGCAAAAGTGACAAAAAGAGTTGATTACGAAAAGAAATAAAGAAAAGCAGAAACCTCTCTACAAATAAACCTTAATCACAAGTAAGAAGATTAGAGTTTCTGATAAAAAGTTGAGATTAAGATTTGAAAAGAAATTTTGTAAGGAAAAAAAAAATGATGTAATGTTAAGCTTCTAATGAGTAGTAAAAAGATTATAAGAACAAATACAAGCTAAAAATCAAGAAAAGACAAGCCAAAGAACAGAGAAATAAATCCTTAAAAAAAGAAAAAAAGAAAAAGGAAAAGAGAAAAAGGGGTCAAATAAAAAATGATAAAATAAAGGGGGAAAAAAAAAAGAGGAGTAAAATAAAATAAAATAAAAATGAAGTAATGAGGGGGAAAAAACAGCAAAAGCACCAAAGCGGTTTGTTACAGAGGCTTATATAGCCCCTTAAGGATATATGTAAACTACAATCCAATAAAAAAAGAAAATGCCAATCAATATTGTCAAGTAGAAAAATAATTTAACAAACGAAAAAAAAAACGACAATCCCATGACTTTCGTTTTGGGCGACCTCTATGAACAAAGTAAAGAGCAAACCTGCTCTTTTAGTATAATTAGGACAACTCGCCTTAAATTCTTCTACAGGAGAGAATAACCATGATAAATAAAAAAAAAATGAAAAAAAAATTTAAGAAAAATGAAAACATTTCTAATAATATTTTAAATAATTGTGACTGTAGTTTAACCACTGTATATGCTGTAACATCAACAACAATTATCCACGCGCTTTAAAGAAGAATTAAATTTCGCTTGCAGTTTTCCACTTCAAATTTACAGCCTCATTCAAGCACTCATTCACGAAGTTTGGTTCTCGATAAGTCTGACGGAATTTTCTGACATACCTCAAGTTTATGCTTTTGCTCACCAATTTTGCTCTGAAGCTCACCAATTCTTTTGTTTATTGTTGCAGGGACATCCTCTTCAAGCTTTGTCAGCTGAAAACCAAAATAAGCTCTCGCGATCCTCTTTAGATGTGCCTTTAGAAATTTGATGTCAAAATTGACACTCCAAATAGAAGCAAATTCCAAGTAGAAATACCAATCTTGAAGAAGATCTTTGGTGATGTTTAGGACCATGGTACTATGCATTTGCTTCACCACCTTACATACAAAGCAAAATGCGATGCTCTTCATTTCTTGTGACCTGTAGGAATAACGAGAGATATCTCCATATTTGTGAAGTAACATTTTAAGAACATGGGCCAAAGTAAAAGGTACCATGTAACCCTCAACATCAACAATCTTCATTGCTAAATCACTTGACTTTATTTTCACCTGTCTCTCCCAAATGTTATTCTTAAGAGCAGAAGTGAAATTCCAGAAATCCTCCAGGGTAAAAGAGAAAAATCGTATAGAAGCTCATCAATAGACTCATCTCCAAGATCAAGTAGACGTTGATGAGTATTGCTTTCACTAACTTCTTGTTTTCCCTTCTTCTCCTCCTCATCAGATGATGTTTCCTCAACAGATGATTCATCAATAGACTCATCTCCAAGATCAAGTAGACGTTGATGAGTATTGCTTTCACTAACTTCTTGTTTTCCCTTATTCTCCTCCTCATCAGATGATGTTTCCCATTCGAAATCGTCCCTGAAACTATCTAGCTCATATCCAGTTAGTTTATTCAATAAACTCGAAGGTCAGGGAAGACTTGGGCTGGTCTTCTTTAGTTAGCTCAATTCCAAAATCTGCTCCCACGGTCTTTAGCTTCACATCTCTAAGATCACCCTTCAGTATATTTGTAATCTGTTCATAATAATAAAAAGAGTTGGTTTGTACCTTATGTATTAATTAAAAAAAATAATAAATGGAATATGCACTAAAATAAATCAAGCAAAGCTGTTGGTCTTTAATAATTCAAAAGTTTTTTTAGTATTTGATTTTCACTATCATTATTGACTTTAGTGTTCTTTTTTATATTATTACTAGTCAAAATACTTGCCATGCATGTATTGAGCTGGAATTGAAGTTTTTATAATATGAAAAATAATATGTGAAAATTTAAAATTTAAAAATTTAATTCGGAAAGGGTATACATTATTAATAATCTAAGTGCAAAATTTCATTTCATCATATTTACTACATTAAACATAATAACCATTGCACACCAAAAAAAAAAAAAAAAAAAAGGAAAAAAACTCACCACAATTAGATTTGATCACAAGTATGGATTTAGAGTTTTTGGTGAGAACGATGAGATTAGAGATTAGTAAGTAAATCTTTAGAAGAGAAAATGATGGGATTTGCAGTATTGAATGAAGAGGATAAAAGAAAAAGAGAAGGATATCGGAAGAAGTACAACAGAAAATTTAGAAAAAGTTAAGATAGAATCATGTTTTGAAAAATCGTAAGAACATAATTATAAAAAAAAAAAAAAAAACCGAAGCAGTAAATGGTTTTTAAATTAAAAAATAAAAAAATAAAAACGATCTTCCAACAAAAAAAAAAACAGAGAGCAGCTATGATACATTCCTTTATAGGGGTACTACCGTAGTGTCCAATTTAACGGTCAGTATTGGTGGTTAATTAAAGTGGATGGTTGTGGAAAAAGATGTACTAGATCCTAGTATACATTTGAGCACATCCAATCATTCTTTTTCTAAAACATTTGGCTAAATTTAAAAATAAAATAAAATTTTGAGCTTCTGGGTGTCCTGAATAGTTGAGCAGAAGTGGAGCCTGAGCCGGAGCCGGAGCCGAAACCGAAGTCGGAGAACACGGTGAATCGCAATGCCGGAGCTGGAGCCCTAGAAGAGTATCAAATTGCAACGCCGGAGTCGGAGAAGCAGGGCATGGCTTCCAGGAGAGAGATGGGGCTTCTTGGATTTGTGGGGTTTAGAGGAGAGTTTGGGAGAGGGAGAGGGAGAGGGAAAAGGAGAGGTAGAGGGAGAGGAGAGAGTGAAATGGGAACCGGAAAAGGCCCGCCATCTGCGCTTCTCAGGCCATTCTTGCCATAGCCAGAGCTCTTGGCTTCTAGTGTCTCGCCGTCGCGACTGGCCGTCGTGAGAGAGAGGCTGGCAAGAGTGACATCAACATCGAGTGACGGGATGGCACCGGCGAGAGAGAGCAGACTCATCGACAGCGACGGTGACAACGACGGGACGACGCCAGAGACAACGACGGCTACGATGATGGAACGGTGATCTGTGTTCTTGACTTGACATCCATGGCGATGAAAGCTTCAAGGCATTTCTGGATTTTTTTTTTTTTGGATGACAGGCTATGGTCAAGTGTAGTAAGCTTTCGTGCAACTCTTACATCCTATCGTTGGATTTAATATTGAACGGTGACGAAAAAGGGCTCTACGATAGGGTCTCTCAAAAGGGCTTTACTACATATCTCCCCCAAAAAAAAAAAAAAAAGCAAAAAAGAAAAAACGTGCAATAAACGGTGTTTTTTTTTTTTTTTTTTTTCAAGGATTATTTACCTTTTTAATCATGTAATTTGCTGTATTCATAAAGTATGCTCTGTATTTTAAAATTTTACATTTTTATATTATTAGATTATATTAAAATTTATAAATCTATATCTTTTGTAAGTCAATAATTAATTTTAACCTTAAAATATCTAAAATATCCTTAAAAAAAACTAACATTTGGATTATTCACTTTTTTTTTTAGCACATGTTTTGCTTTTGTTCAGATATCCTATATTCTATTATATTTAATACACAAGTTTATATACTTTCTTGGTCAACTTTTTATTTGGACCTTAAAATGTCAAAATTCACTTAAATTTATATTTCTTCAATTTTTTTTAATTTTGATTTTTAGGGTATTTATGGTATTTTTGGGATCAAAATAAGTGTTGATGGAGAAATAATATACATATATATTAAATGTATTCTAATGGTATTAAAATACAAACTTTCAAAATATATGGTATACTTTCATAATAAAAATGTTACATAAAAAAAGTTAAGCATATCTTTAGCAACAAAAAAAAAAAAAAAAAAAAGAGAGAGAGAGAGATATATGGCTCAACTTTACTTTTCCATTTTAAGGGTATGTTTGGCATTTTTAGGTCAAAATTAAGTGTTGACCAAAAAATTGTATAAATTTATATACTAAATGAAATTGAATGATATAAAAATGTAAAATTTCAAAACCACAGTATACATTTTGAATAAGAGCAAAAGAAAAGTTATAAAAAGGAAAATGATCTCTCTTTTTACAAAAAGGAATAGTAAGAGACATATCTTTTATATTTTAAGGATTAAGATCGATATAGCTTTACTTATTATTTTTTTGCTTTTTCTGTTTTATCTTTCTCCTTTTTTTTTTGTTTTTTTTTTTTTTGGTTTGTGTGGATATAAATGTAACAAGCTTAAGTGTATTTGTGCTTGTTAACAGAAAAATTAGACATTCAAAATGGAAAAGGAGGGAAAGAGGCCCAAAAACCTTGAGTAATAAAACTAAATAGCATAAAATATTTTGGGTGATAGTAAATAGTCAGTTGTTAATTTGGAAAGCATATTCACGATTATCTTAAAAATTTTATTCTAAATAAAATGTTTGCGACAAATATCATACTTACGATAAATAATCTATTAATAAAGTATATTTGCGATTGAATTACCTTAAAATTTTTTTCTTGAATAAACAATTTACCATAAAGATGGTATTTACCTCAAACATTTTTAAAATATGCTATTTACTTTGAATAAATAATTTTAAAAAATAGCCTATATATTGTAATTTTCCCATTCAAAATTATGTGTATTATCAATCTTTACATATGTTGGAGTGGAAACTGATATATAAGAACTAAAATTAGAAGATTTGAATTTAAAATTGGATAGTTTGTTACCAAAAATCTTTATCTTTGGTATTTACTTATATTTAGATTTATATATATCTTTTAGGATTACATAAATTATTTAAAATTAAGTTAAGTTAATCTTTTTATTAGTTTTCAATTTTGATATCTATAAACAAATGAATTATTGTAACTGTATTTAAGTAGAGAATTGACAGATTAACGAATATTAATGAGTTTCTAGTTTCCTTTTATTAAGTTCTCATTCTTGGTTTTTATTTCTCTCTTCTAATTCTATTTCTACCTTCCTAGCTGCTGGTTGTATTCTCTCCTTGATTTTGTCTCTCTTACTATTATATCTCTTCTATCCCATCTTCCATCAAAAGCATAGTGTCTTTAGCTAGGTAGAACATTTGTATAACAAAAATTCAAGTGGAACCTTTCTTTTATTTATGGTTGAACTTAGGTAAGTACTGAAAACTTGGGATTAAAAAAAACAATAATAAAAAAAATAAATAAATTAGGACAAGCAAGAATAATTGAGATATTATCTTTAAAAGGGATTGCTATAATGAACATACCTAAAAAATCAAGCAGTGCACGTGAGCAACATATTTACAGTCTTGACAATAATAAACTCGAATTCTTGGATCTTTTTCGCTTTCACAAATATCGCAATAGTATTCGCCGGAATTATCGTCAACGAGTGAATCCAGGAGGATGAGAGGGTGCATGTGGTACTCATATCTAATAGTTGATGGCAATGGACCACAAAGTACGTGCACTCTGAAATCACAATTCAAACAACGAAGTATAGATGACTGGGTACGATCAGTTTCAGTGCTATTGGAGACAAGTGGTTGTTTACAATAGGCATCGTAGGCATCGCAATGAGCAAGCTCAGTGTATGTGTCCTCCAAGAAACAAAGAAGGTGCTCATGGTCTTCATACTTGATGGTTCCTTTCAATGTCACACTACATTTCACACCACATTTCACACAGAACGGGCCACAACACTTGTCATGACAGTTGAAAGTTAAGGTCGGTTCTTCATATGTCTCATGACATGCTCTGCATATGAACCATGAATGTTGAACACGAAGGTTGAGAAGGCTGTGGTTGTTGGGATGGAGAGGATGTAGGAGTTTCTGTGGCAACTCCGCACATGATTTATGCAGGAAATGATTGCATTTTGTGCAGCCATAAACAACACCTGATGAGCATGTTGAGTGACATCCGAAGCATTTGATTGCATCTTTGACGTCGACATCAACAATAAGTGGCATCGGGTGCTGGTGAGTGAAATGCTGAATGTGCTCTCTCCCTTCACATGTTATTGTGGGCATCATAGCACATTCCACATCCATGTTGAACTTGCATTTATCACATCGGAAAGTGAGAGCATCCGGAAAGAACTGGTGACAAGAGTCACAATAATAGAATCCGTGAGCAAGCAAAGTGAGAGGGTGGGAAGGATGACAGGGGTGGTTGATCTGATGAGGCAACTCAGCACAAGATTTGTGGACATAAAATTCACATGCATCACAAGCGTAGTAATTATCAGGAGCTACGATTTCCTCATCACACATTTCGCATTCCTCATTGTTGATCTCGTGATCTTTCCTTAGGAACAAAGGATGACGTGGGTGACTCCAATGTTGAATCTGATCCATTTTTCACCCTACTTTCGTACACCTAAAAGCAATTACAAATATTAAAAACAAATTAGTTCCACAAACACACATTTATTCGCTTAAAAAAACTAATTTAACATGACGAAACTACGAAGTGGACAGTTTTCTTTGAACTAGTTGACCTCTCTCTTCAATTACTTACTGGTGGGACACATTGCACATATGGCGTTAAAACGTTTTTTTTTTTTTTTTTTTGAAGGAATTAAAATGTAGCTATTATTAATGTAGAAGATTGTTGATACAATTTTTTTATAACGTTATAATGTAGAACATTGCAAAACAAAGTTTAGGTTACGCTATACATATAAAATAGTGTATAATAATGGTGGAATTGTCAAAAACAAATATTATGTAATGAATTAACTTAACACGCACGTACAAAAAGAATTCAAATACAAATTACACGGTGTAGTTTGATTTAAAACTTGAGACGTGTAATCTGAAAAACAATTTTGATAGGACCGACAGTTAGAATTAAAAAAAAAGGTCTTTTACGTATTTAAAAAATGATTTAGAGAAAAAAGAGGATAAAGTTAAAAGCTAGAAAATAGGAAAAATAAGAAATTGAAAAGGTTTAAAAGGTAAAGTTACATACAAAATATTTTGAACGGATTCGAGTAGAAACCTTTTAAGTAGAACCATGTTTAAAGATTGATTTAGAAACATATTTGAATAAGTAATTTTGATAGTATAAAATTATATATTTAAAAATACGTTTTCAGGGATAAAAGTAGGAATACAGAGTAATAAAATGGAAAAAAGTATAAAAAATGAGAAAGCGAAAAATAATAAAAAGGAAAAAAAAATACATGTTAAAAAAGGAAAAACTGTTTAAAAATATTTTTTTAGGGGAGAAAAAAAAAACAAAAACAAAAAATAGAAAAAATTTAAAAAAAAAGGTATTTTCTTCTTTTAATGATTAATCTAACTCATGTGATGAGTCACATAACATTTTCCGTTAGAAACGTAATGAAATTGGACGAAAAGGACTAGATTGCCATCATTTTGAAAATTTAGGATCATCTTGATCAAAATTAAAAAAACATGGATCGAATCGTTACTTCTTTAATAGTTCAGGGATCATTTAGGTCAATTACTCTTTAACATATTGTTCTTTTCTTTTTTTGCTAAAACATTCTATCCCTACTATTTGATAATTAAAAAAATAATACATATTTAAGAAAAAATTTTGCCCCTCACTTTTTTTTTCTTCCAATTTTACTATAAGTAGTTAGTTTTAAACACGTGTGCAGCACGTGCAGATTTAATACATTATCTTCTCTTAAGATAACATTATTATCTCCTAAAATGTTTAACACAGTCAAGTAACCAGTAATTAAAAGAGAACATAACAATTTGAAGTATTGTAAGAAAAAAAATTTGTTAAGATATATTTGAAAAAAAAATTACGTAGGAACAAATTGAAAAAAAAAAAAAAGAAAATATTTTAAATGAGTCAATAAAAACAAAAAATAAAATAAAGATGGAGGTAATCAACTCAACAGAAAAGGAAAAAGAAAAAAAAATTCATAAAAAGACAAAATAGAGAGATCAAATTTTTTGATAGTGTAAAAAATGCAACTCTTCTTTATAATAAATTATAGATATAGAAACACAAATAATGAACAAAGTATAATGACCTATTACATGTACAGGCATGGTTTTTGATAGAGATGGAAGACGTAAATATCAATCAAATCAACTAAAATAACATCAAAGAAGAACGCATGAAAAACGGCACAGAACCCGCTTTGAAGGAGGTTGTAGAAACGGATGTGAAACGGTTTGGTAGAAACCTATTCTGTCTTTTAAGGATATAAAAATAAAGATAAAGATCTCCGTATGTATTTATTTCAACTTTTTCACTTATTGATGGATTTTTTAGAGAGAGAAAAATTTTATATGTTACTTTTAATTTTTTCACTTACTGATTGATGTTTGAGAAAGAAAAATAAATATATCGTGAATTTTGAAAAAGTGGGTTTGGATTTTAAATGAAAAGAATATTTTGGATTTGAAATCATATGTTAAACATATCAGTAATTTGATTATACAGATTAAAATTAATATAGTACATTTTTACGATAATTAAAAACAAATTTTAACATTTCTATTTTCTCTTTTTTCCGTGAATTTCCTCCTTAGGTTATGATTATTTTTTTTTAATCAAATACAATATTCATAAAATACTTTTTCTTTACCCTACTAAAATAATTTTTTAAAAACCTATTTAAACAACTTCATCGTAAAATCCAAATTAAGATATCTTAATATAAATTTATGTATATTTTAACAATACTATATTCTACTATCTTAAATTGAGTAGCCATATGATAGACTATCTTCAAATAAAAAAATTCATTTTAAAATAACAATTTAAAATAAATCGATGTTTGGAAAGAAAAAAAATAAGTCTAATATGTATATTCAAGATTTAGATTTATAATTAAACTATTTTTTATTTGAATTAATGTATCAAAACACACCATTGAATCTCATACATGTGGAGCACATGTTTTCTAACTAATAGAATATAAACACAAAATATTGATTATAGATAAACTTTAACGATAATTTTATACTATACTAATAATTCTAATACAAAACGTAGAATTCGAGTCTATTTATACTAAATGTCACATATATATATATTTACACACACACGAAGCAGAGAGAAGCACGTATATGCAAGACTACATATAAATTTATATATTTTTAAATTTACTCATTATAAGAAAATTTCTCAAATGGGTTCCTACTCAAAATCGCACCCCATCCTAACAAAACCACACACCCCCACCCCCCCCCCCCCCCCCCCCCCCCCACAACCAAAAAAAAAAAAAAAAAAAAAACCCAACCCACTTTCAAAAACTATTTTCTCATGAATACTTTTTCTCCAATTTGCACCTGTTGAAGTTTTAACTTCTCAAACGTGTCTATACAACAAACATAATTTTCCACTGATCTCTCAAAAACTATTTATTTTTATGTTATGCACCTCCTAATAGAAGTGTAAATAAATATTATATTGGTTACCCTTTTTAACCAAAACTCTTTTTTTTTTTTTTCTCTCTCTATCAAAAATTTATTTGTAAAAGTGCCCACTGAAGTATCTTTTATTGATAAATTAAATAAATAGTTACCATAAAAATTACTTTATATTTCTTGTCAAAAAAAAAAAACTTTATATCTTAATTCATACTTAAACGTTCTTTTTTCATGTAGGACTCTCAATTACGATTTTCTTCCAAATATCTTTTCACCTATTTGTCCATGTCGAAGAATTTTTATTTTTTTTAAATATATCCCTACTTAAACATATTTTTTCCTCCAGCATCTCAAATATATACTTGTTTTTCATATGTACTGATAACTCTATTTATCTCTATTTATCTCTATAAAATAGAGTTATTTAATCATTTTTATGTATTAAAATTGACAATGTTCATTTATTTTAAGTCAATTTAGTATAATTTTACTAATTTTAATTTAGAGTATATTATTTTGATTTATGTTACTTTTGCTGTAATTTATTTGTTTTTATTTTGTTTTATAATATTAATTATAATATTTTTTTAAATTAAATATTATTATTAATTTACCCCTCTAAATAATTAATTTTCTCATTTGCGTAGGGTGATCAGGTAAAAACGAGCAAAATGGGAATTTTGGACTAAAACGGGGGCAGAACGGTCATTAAAATGTCTATAAAGGAAACAAAGTTTCAAATTATTTTCGCTACCAGTCAGATAACGCCACTTATTCGCCTACTCCGGAGTGCAGGATTACCTACAGACGCGCCCACTGTAATCTCGTGCACCCCAAGTCTTGGCAAGCCAATTTGCGCCACGCCCCAGTACCGAATTGTGTCTCGCCACGTGTCGCGGCTCACCAGAAAGCCTAAAGCAGGCTGCATTGGAGCCAGCGGAAAGAAAAGGGCAAAAATAAAGGTAGAAAAAAAAAAAAAACAGAAGAAGAAGAAAAGAGGAGTTTTGGGTGGGGGGGTGGCGCGCGGCAGCGGTGGCGCCGTTGTCGAGAGGCATCATCTGGGTTTTGGGGGAGGCCAAAACAGGATGCCGAACCAGAGGAAAGAAGAAGATGAAAAATTATAAAGAAAAAGAAAAAAAAAATAGAAAAATAGAAAAAAAAACAAAAGTGGTAGAGTAGGATTTTTATTATTAGGTTTTTACACTCAATAAAATTTCAAGGGAAATGGCACTTGAAGACAGAGAATGAGAAGGCAAATTGGGAAAAAACTTGAAGATCTGTGTGAACAATCATCGGGTTTTTATTCCTTTTCCCTATCTTTTTTTTTTTTTTTTTAATTTTAATTTACAATTTTTGAATGTTTAAACCCTTGATTGGCTTAATTTTGTGTTTAATTTCATTTATGGTTTTTGTGTAGTTTTTTGGTTTTAGGAGTCAATTTAGTCTAATATTGAAGCTTTGCCTATTCTAATTTTTTATTTAATTTGAGTTTGCCTAATTGTGTACTGGGATTGCTCTATATTGAGTTTAACTTCTAAATAATTGATCACCATTTAGTTATTTAGGAAACCATAATAAAATTGGGAAATGAATTTGTGGTTAGGCCAATCATAGAGTGACATAATTGCTAGTGGATATGAATATTCTAATTAGAATTGTGTAGCCATTGAAGGAAACCTAAAACTTAAGGAATTCACATTGATTGGTACTTATAGGGATATATTTTACCGTTTTAATGTCGGATATTTCTACTTGACTACTAGAAAGGGCTTGTTGACGGGTTCGAGGTATTTCGACTATCGCTTATCTAGGCAACCAAATTAGGTTAGAATTGAGTGGTTTTATGCATAGGTTAGATGGGATTGAATCCCTGTAACTTTGCTTGTGTCATTTTCATTTCTTTGGTTTTATTTTGTCAATTCAGCCCTCTAATGACTATTTTATAATATCAACACCTAGATAATTTACTATCTAATTTTAGCCTTTAAAGTATTTATTTGAATGTATTATGATTTTTTTTTTTTACTGAAATAAACTAGTAAAAGAAAATGAATGAAAGAAAAGAAGCTAAAAAATTTCACAGATTTTTAACATTCTGAGTATCAAAAAATTAACAAACGGAACAGGCACAACTATTCTAATCAAGTCCTTGAATGTATATTATGTGTTCAGAGCACAAAATAAATAAATAAATAATAAATAAATGTACGTTTTGACATCAATTAATGTTTCTAGTTGATAAGGCATTGTGAACTTCACGTTACATATAAAGAAAGCAGAAGTCATTGACAAGTTTCCATGCTATCAATAAAGAGAGGCTAAAAAATCATCTTACCAATTAATTAACGCAATAGCATTCACCACGAAACGAGAATTATCGAAGCAAAATCCTGATACGAAAGTAGAAGTGAGTTGCTGTGGATCAAAGGAAGACTAAAATCAAGTTCCAGAGAGGGACATAAGAATAGGGGGTAAAGGTGAAAGAATAGACGCTTTGAAGCTAATTTATAATATGCAGAGGGACAACAAAGAGAAAAGATAAAACAAAAAAGAAAAAAGAAAAAAGAAAGAGAAGAGAGAAAAAGAAAAGAATAATTCTTTACTTGCTAATCCAAACAAAGAAATATAAAAAATGAAGAATTCTTTACTTGCTAATCCAAACAAAGAAATATAAAAATGAAGATGATGGTATGTCGATTAATGGTTTCATCAAAAAAGAAATGGTGTTTTCAAATAGTGAACATTATTTGTGCATCGATGATCAATTACATCTTAGAGGCAAAATAACTTATTCAAGACACACAGGACAAAGAAAAGGAAACAGAAAAAGAAAAAGAAAAAGAAAAAGAAAAAGAGCAGCCAAGGAAAAGAAACAAAAGCAAAAGAAAAATTCTTGGCTTGATTCCCAAGCATGCAAAAAGAAATTCAAGACCTAAAGATCAAATAAAACATCCCAAGAATGCTTCTTGGTTTAGAACATAACATGAAAGCGAGAAAACATAAATATATATATATATATATATATATATATATATATATTCGGACGTAGAAAACTTGATTACTGTAAAACACCAACTAAAGCCCTTCGTCTAGAGAAAACAAACTAAAGCTGTACGTAACTGGATCATGATAAAAACCGTTATTTGACTCATATATATAGTGGAGAAACAAAAATTTTTTAGGGGACGTAAATTGAACTACAATTTTAAATCCAAGATTTAAAAGTTTATGGTTTAAAAAATTATAGTTCTATACCTAACATGGTTGTTTTTCGATTTATTTACTTTTTTCAGTTTAAAATAAATATGTTAAGTGTCAATTATTTTCATTGATATTCTTAAACAATTAATTAAATGCAATTTGAAAATTTCAGATGGTGAATTAAGAAATTAAGTGCAAATATTTTATAAATAAGTCACCTTAGGCCAGCTGCCTCCACTAGGCCAACGGTGGCTCCCGCAGTATGTATGTGTGTGTATATATATGCACATATGTATAAGGTTAATTTTATAAACAATGTCTGAATTATAAGTAAACTTATTTGTTATATTAAATTCACAAAAATATCTTTTTTTTTATTTAAGAGAAAAAAAGATTTTACTCTAAAAAATTGCCTCATTTGTACTAGTTATCAAAAACAAAACAAAAAAAAAAAAATCTAATATGAATCTGATCACCCTAAGATTTTGTCCTAAAAAACTGATCATTTATGTTTCATTATTTGTTGTTGATTATTTTGTATTTGTTGTCAATATCATCTTTTTTAGGTTACAATAATACGGTCATTCTCATATAGACCATGATCATATTGTTACTAATTAGGAATATGCAATATAATGATAAGATTCTTATAGTATAAATATTGTATGACAAAACATAATCATCGAAATGATAAAGTCATTATTGTAATGATCATATTATTAATTCTACTATATTATGAAACATTAATCAAAAATAATATGATCATTATCAAAATGACCACAAAAATATGGATGTATGTAACGTTGAATCTTCATTCATATCTATATTAAAGTGGAATCTAGATATGTAACAAAAAAAGAGTTTATTTTCTATAAAAAGACAATAGGCATCGTAGGCATCGCAATGAGCAAGCTCAGTGTATGTGTCCTCCAAGAAACAAAGAAGGTGCTCATGGTCTTCATACTTGATGGTTCCTTTCAATGTCACACTACATTTCACACCACATTTCACACAGAACGGGCCACAACACTTGTCATGACAGTTGAAAGTTAAGGTCGGTTCTTCATATGTCTCATGACATGCTCTGCATATGAACCATGAATGTTGAACACGAAGGTTGAGAAGGCTGTGGTTGTTGGGATGGAGAGGATGTAGGAGTTTCTGTGGCAACTCCGCACATGATTTATGCAGGAAATGATTGCATTTTGTGCAGCCATAAACAACACCTGATGAGCATGTTGAGTGACATCCGAAGCATAAGATTTCATCTTTGACGTCGACATCAACAATAAGTGGCATCGGGTGCTGGTGAGTGAAATGCTGAATGTGCTCTCTCCCTTCACATGTTATGGTGGGCATCATAGCACATTCCACATCCATGTTGAACTTGCATTTATCACAACTGAAAGAGAGAGCAGACCCAAAGTATTGGTGACAAGAGTCACAATAATAGTAATTGTGAGCAAGCAAAGTGAGAGGTGGGAAGGATGACAGGGGTGGTTGATCTGATGAGGCAACTCAGCACAAGATTTGTGGACATAAAATTCACATGCATCACAAGCGTAGTAATTATAAGGAGCTACGATTTCCTCATAACACATTCCGCATCTCTCATACTTGATCTCGAGATCTTTCCTTAGGAACAAAGGATGACGTGGGT
The DNA here is from genome assembly GCA_008635985.1 of Ficus erecta. Lineage (NCBI taxonomy): Eukaryota > Viridiplantae > Streptophyta > Magnoliopsida > Rosales > Moraceae > Ficus > Ficus erecta. The sequence continues at coordinate 199,478 of BKCH01002004.1, read as the reverse complement.
GACTCCAATGTTGCATCTGATCCATTTTTCTCTCTGTTTTCGTACACCTAAGAACAATTACATCAAAACCAAATTAATTACACAAATATTACATATCCGTTCAGTAAAAATAATTCAACAGGACAAAACGTTATGCTTGTGATTGATCTAATTAATGAGCACGTACCAACTAGGTACCAAGTCAACCGTTTTTTTTTTTTTTCTATTTTTTTTTTAATTGGATGACTTCTCTATCTTCAGTTTTATATTTCTTAAAAGAGAATATTTAAATAATCACATGATAAATTATAATTAACAACTGTGTATTGACCTGAAAATGTATCTAGCAATATATGTAAAAGTATCAATTACTGTTTTCTATCGAAGCAAACATTTCGTTCTCGATCTTTTTTATTTTTATTTATTTTTATTTTTTTCCCTTTAAATCTTAAAAGGACTTCATTAACATATATATATATATATATATATATATATTCTAATTTTCCCATGTTATTTTTTAAAATACGTTGCTAGTTAAATATTTTCTTTTCCCATAATTTTTAAGTAACATTTATAAAGTTTTTTTCTTCTAGTTTCTTCATTGTAAAATTTTATATATATATATTTTACAAAGCACTCTCAACAACTAATTTTTTAAAAATACCTTTTACTTTTTCTTTATTTTCCCCAGATAGCCTTATAAAACTAATTTTAATAAATGTGTGGCCGTCTGTAGCAAACGTTTTGAAATATTTTGGAATAGAAAATTTTAAATTTCCTTCATATTTGTGATTTGTTTTACCTTTGCTGGACTATATATATATATATATATATATATATTCTTGTCTTCTCCCTCTTCTACTTTTTTTTTTAATTGATGGATAGACATACATAATGTCTATGAAAAACATAGAAATTACATGATGAATACTGATCTCATCATAAATCACATTGATATCATGATAATTACACGAATCATAACGACCTATATATTATCATAATTATATGAATCACAATGATTTCTCAATTAAAAGAATCATAATGATAGAAAAATGGAAACGAATTAAAATAATACCACGATAGCATTGATAAGAACCACAATGATACAAATCACAAGCATATTGGTGAACCAAATAATGCAATCATAAAGATCTAAATCACAATTATATCATTGTACACGATGATATGAATTTTGTCCAACTAATCATTGTCCCAATGCTATGATCATTAAGCTACAAATTGGGAAATTTTTTGAAGAATTTGTATTAACTTTTTCAATGGAATAAAGCATTTGTTGCCCGTAAAACATTTGGCTACCAAATTTGGTTGCCGAAACTAATAAAGTAATTTTTTTTTTCTTTTTGGCTAAAAAAACTAGTAAAGTTTTGTTTGCTAATATTGAAGTGCGAAAAAATTTTAAATTCGCACCAAAATTATTTCACAACCAACAATAAAAATTGGGGAAAATTGTAATAAGTAGCATATTTATAGGTACTTTTAAAGTGTATAACATATTTTTTAAAAGATGATAAATTATCATATATGTTTACGGGTATATCCTTGGAATTTTCTAATAAATCCTTGAATTTTATAGTAAATAACAAATTTATGGTTAATTTTAAAAATAGATTTATCTGTACAGTTTTAAGTGAGAGAGAGAGGGGAGGGAGGAAAGATGAGTGGTTTTTTTTTTTTTGTTTGTTTGTTATATTGTGTGGTCAAAAATTATATTATGCTATTTATAACTATGTTCAAAATTTAATGTTATAATTTATTACTATTTTCAAAAATGTTATTTTGCTCTTTCTCCCTAAAATTTTGGTAGCTAAATACAATTTTGTTGGACCAAATTTGGTAGCTAAAACTTTTTCCACCAATGGGTTTTGGCGGCAATAGAGATGGCGAAAATAAATAATTGGTTCGCGCCAAAAATATTCTGTAGCAAAAAATATGATTTGGCAGCAAAATATGATATTTATTTGAAAAACAATAATGAAAAATTTACATAGACAAATAAAAAAGTTTAACAAACAGAACACGCCATCCAGCAAACAGAACACGTCTAACTAGTCTGATTAAGTCCATGAACATACACTTTGAGATTTCCTTTTGTGAATAAAAACACTGTGAACTTAACGTTGTATGTACACAACAAAAGTAAAACTTGCAGCTTACCAATGTAGAGGGGCTAAAAATGAGCTTACCAATTATAATTGACGCAATGACATTCACCACGAAGCGAGAATCATCTAAGCAAAATTTCGATATGAAACATCCAAGTATGAGTTGTTGAGAAAGAGAGAGAGAGAGTGTGAAGAAAATGTGAGGGGTGAAGCAATAAAGGGGTAAAGTTGAAAGCCGAAATGATTTGAAGCTTTATATGCACAGAGAAGACCAAGAGAATGACAGACAAAAAAGAAAAAGAAAAGAAAAAGGAAAAAAACAACGGAAGAGCAAAAAGAATCTTCTTCTTGCTTACTAATTAATCCAAACAAAGAAATAAAAATAGAAAACGTAATACGCTGATGAATGCCTAACTTGTGAGCAGTAGAAAATAAAAATGATAGTGTAATGATCTGTGCCTTCTTTTAGTATGATATTATCCATTTTAGGTCTCGTGCTCACACGATTTTGCTCTTGGACTCACCCCAATAGGCCTCATATAATTAAGAGATTGTCTCTTTACTTATGAATCATCACATATATACACCCCCAAACGATGCGAGACTGCACATCTTACCCTTTTTCTTTTAGGAATTGATAACTGTCACAATCACCCCTCCTATTGGGTTGTCCTTTTAGGGTGGCTCCGCTTAGATCTGGCTTCTATTCGATGGCCGATGACTTGCTACCAGTGGATCTTTATTTTGTTTTGTTGTAATAAAGGTGTTGATGCTTCCACTCTTTTTGTGTGTTTTCATTATTTACTCTAGTATTTTTGCTTCAGTAATAGTGGAGTCGATGTCCTCCGCTTGTGTCTCCATCCATTTGTTTTTGGATGCCGTGGTGTGAGTGCCCCCGTTACGTGGGGATTTGTCTTGGTTGACTAGGCTAGTTCATCAACTGTTTTGGTATTGTTTAACGAGCAATGGTCAAGCTTGAAGTTTATGTGCCGAGCGAGTCTTTCCCTATTTGAGTCTCAGTACTTGTATTCACCCATGTGCTATTTTAGTCTTTACTGGTCTATCTAGTCTTTGATTCGGGGTTGAATTCTTTTGTTTTAGAGGTCATTTATATCTTATGTAATTTTTTATTGTGAAATGAAATTTCCCTTTAAAAAAAATGAAAATGACGTTACTAATGAAGAAAATTCACCATTTAATTTCTATTATGAAGGTTATGCAATTTTATTGTTATATATACATATGCTTCCAAATAGTCAAGATTTTGATGTGCATCCATCAATTACATCTTAGTGGTTTAAGGGGGGAAAAAGGTATTCAAGACATAACATTGTAAAGAGCAGCCAAGGGGACTAAGAAAAAGCAAAAGATTTGCTTTTAATTTTTTTTATTATAGAAGAGGCAACAAATAAAAGAGAAAACTTAAGCATATCAACTAAATTGGACCCATAAGTAAGTCCTATATATTAAATGAATAGAGGGTGGAGGACTTGAGGTGTGGGGAATCGAACCCCCTGCCTGTCGTATTTGAAGCAAGTTACACAATCAAAGAAAGCAAAATAAAAATTCTTTCCTTGATTCTTAGATAATTTACCAAAAAAAAAAAAAAAACTTCCTATGAAATATGCTTGTTGCTAAAGATCTTAGAAGAGCCAGAGACTATATGTTGGGGCAAAGCAAAAGTACTTGAGGTAGAATTATGCAAAGTAAAGTCTAATACGTCAATTCTAGTGTATTAGCCACAAAATATTGATTCGCCATATATCTATATATACTATATTGCTCTTTAATATATATATATATATATATATATATATATATATACTCTTTAAAAGAGACAATGACTCTTTTGGGATCATGCCTTCTTTGCTTGTCATGTGATGGTCATGTGGTCACCATGTCATCATACGTCATTGTCACGTGAATTTTTTTGAGGGCATTTGCTTTGCTTATTTATCCCGCACACGCGAAACGAGTGTCATACAACTAGTATATATTAATAGAAGAAGAACAGAAAAATGGATCCAAGACACATAAGACAAAGAAAAAGAATAAGTAAAGGAAAAGAGTATTCAAAGGAAATAAGAAGAAAAAGCAAAAGAAAAATTCTTTGCTTCATTCTGAAAGACAAAAAAAAAAAATACATTTGTAGGTGTAAAGGTGATATAGTTATAAGTGGATAGCATAAATTATATAAAGAATGTTGTTGGGACAAAGCCCCAAGGAGTTTAGGAAGAATTGTGACGGAGAAAGCTCAACAATCAATTAGCACAATTTAAAATCTCTCATAATGGACCGTGATAAAACCTAGCACTCCCAGTCAAGCGCATATAAATGTATATATATATATATATATATATATATATTATGTTGATAAAATTAGGTGCCTCCATATTGTTGTTGGTGGTAAACTGAATGTCATGAAAAATACTCGAGAAAACAAGTAATTAAGAATTTTATTAATAGGGTTAGACATAACAAAACGATTTGTCCACGCATTAAAAGGTAAATTATTACATTAATCCCTAAACTATTCAGTAGGTGATTGTTCGGTCCCTAAACTTTTTTTTTTTTTTTGGTTAAAATGCCTTTAAACTATTTAAAAGGACGTAAAAGGACCACACCACAAACGTCCGTTAAACTTCTCACGGTTTTTATTCACGTGCGACCCTTGTGGAGATAAGTTATGGGGCATTTTGGTAAAACAACATTTGTGGATGATTTGCTGGGGGGAGGAGATGTTGAATAAGGAACCACCCTGTTTTTGTGGGAAGCCAAGCAAGATGATGATTGTTTCCCTGGGTGGAGATTCTATGTAAGCGAAATGTTTGAGGAAAGTTTGGGTTTCTATAAAAATTTGATATTTGACGAAATCTTACAAATTATTGTGTGAATTGGTATTGTGAAGAGGCCGGATGTTTGCTTCTTTTTTTTTTTTTCTTTTTTTTTTTAAATTTATTTTTTAAAATTTTTTAATGAAGTGACCCAATAATGTGTTTGAGACAAATGGGCCAAGTTGTAGGGTTGTTTTTTTAATTAACCAGAGTGACTGATTTGTTGCATGATATATGAATAATTCCTTTAAAGCTGGTTTTTGAGGAACAGTGTAATATGTAATTGTCATGTTAGTTTTGCCAACATGAAGTGCCAAGGAATCAAATTAAGGATTTTTTTTTTTTTTTTTCTTATAAGAGACAATTTTTAAGTTTCTTACGGTGGTTTGTGCCAAAAATTTATTGTGTAAAACGATTGTTAGTTTTTGCCGAGATTAAAAAAAAAAAAGTTTATCAGTTGTTATTTATTTTTGTTGTGTAATACTTGTCAGTTTTTTGTGAGGAGAAAAGACAAAAAAAAATTTCAGTATTAGTCATTTGATTTTTTTTGTGTAATTAGCTTATTGCAAGACAAAAAAACCAATATATATATACAGATATATATATATATATATATATATATTCAGTTTTTGTCAATTAATAAAAGAGCACAATTTTCACATAAATAGAAAGAGCACAACTTTCATCAAGTATGTACTTTCCCTGTGCATGTCAAAAGAAAATCTGCTATCCATTTTCAACTGTGCCCCAAACGTTGCTCTCTCTAAGCATTTGTGTTATATGCGGCTAACAACATGATATGTGCAACCTATTGCACCTTCCAAACAATGCAAATCATATTAAAAAACGAGATGTCCAAAGCAGGCTTAGAAGCCTCTCAAGACATAATATAACTCCACACATAACAAAAACTCCACTTTATATGCAAGGTTCTCAGATACTTAAATAAGTCAACCATAAATCCTTTCTGAAGTTCACAATACACTATAATCAGTACATCTTGGTGCTACAAAAATGTACGAAGATTTAAAGAAACACTTTTGGTGGCACTAGTTGAAGAACCACAAGGCTACTTATGTCAGCCAATGCCCAACTTATCAAAAGTTCAAGGCGGAACACAACCATCCGGCCAGAGAACTGCAACCAATAGAGATTCCTTAGTGGAAATGAGAGAAAATCACTATGGATTTCTTGGTTGGACTACCAAAAACCAGTGAAGATCATAATGTATTTGGGTAATAATCGATCATCTAATCAAGTCTGCTCACTTTTTGTTGATCAAAGTTACATACTCTCTCAAGAAATTAGCAGAGTTGTATCTATCTATGATCCTTAAGTTGCATGGGATACCGATATCCATCATTTCCGATTGAGATAGTCAGTTAACATCAAATTTTTGGAAGAGCATTCAAAGAGCTCTTGCCACCGAACTAAAATTTAGCACTGCCTTTCATCCTCAAACAGATGGCCAAACCAATCAAACTATCCCAATTCTTGAAGATTTGTTATATGCATGTATGATGGGTTTCAAGGGATCATGGAACAAGAAGTTATCTTTGATCAATTTTTCTCACAATAATAGCTACCATGCCTCAATAAGAATGGCACCTTATGAGGCATTGTATGGTAGAAACTGTAGATCCCCAATTCATTGGTACGAAGTAAGAGAGAAAGAGTTGGAGACCACCGACTTCACTCGAGAGACTAATGATGCTATCCAAAAGATTAGACAAAGAATAGAGAGAGCTCAAAGCCACCAGAAAAGTTAAGCTAACAAGCATAGAAGACCATTGGAATTTTACGTTGGAGATTTTGTTTTTCTCAAAGTAGCACCCATGAAAGAGGTGATGCGTTTTGGGAAAAAGGGAAAGTTGAACCCGAGATTCGTAGAGCCGGTCTAGATTATCGACCTAATTGGGAAGGTCACCTAGAAGTGGGCCTTACCACCCGAATTGTCATTGGTTCACAATGTTTTCCATGTTTCCGTGTTGAGAAAGTATATCTCCGACCCTTCTCACATCATTGAATACAAGCCTATCCAAGTCCAAGAAGATCTTCGGTATGAAGAAAAAACGGTTCAAATTTTAGCTCGAGAGGAGAAAGTACTTAAAAATAAAACTATTCCCCTTGTCAAAGTATTGTGGCGTAACCATAAGTTGGAAGAAGCCACATGAGAACGAGGAGACGATATGAGGAAAAAGTACCCAGAATTGTTCTAAGTTTTCGAGGACGAAAACTCTTTAAGAAGGTTAGATTGTAACATCCCGAAAATTTATAATTTAATTCTCCAATTTTAATTGGGAATATAATTATAAATTTATCGTTTCGAATGTTTTTATGTAATGCTGACAAGAGTATCATGAGAAATTAATTTTAATAGGTGATTTCCTATTTATTTTAGAAATTGCTTTGATTTATCATATGCGCTATGTAATCACAAAGTTTTTTTTTTAAATAAGATAAGTAAGATAAAAGAAATGGTTATGCCAAGTTTTTATTTTTCTTTAAATAATAATACTAATAATAATAAATGAAATATAATAATGTACCACAATTCAAGCCCATTGGGCCCAGCTATGGGCTGAAAGCCCAAGGCTAGAGGAAGCCGAACAGGTTGGCCGTGTGGCATCAGCCCAAAGAAGAGAGGAAAAAAATAAAATAAAAAAAGGAAACAAAGTAAATAGATTACTTGATGGAGAATCTTTTGATGTGCAGGTTACCAAGAAAAATAAACTCTTCAAATAAATAAAAACAAAACAATCCACTCTTTTGCACCTCCTATCTTAGGGAATTGAACTATCACCTCAATTGTAGCAATGGAGCCTAGAAAATGTGAAAAATCTCTTTCTTTTCTACCACTAGCTTTAGCTGATAATAATAAGCTGAAAAATAATTATTTTTCAAAATTTAAACCTTATTTTACGTACCTATAAAGGGGGTGTAGTAGTATCAACACCACTTTTGTTTCTTCACTCTCTTTTTCATTGAAAGAAAGCCTTTTCTCTTCCTAATACCTTGACTCCGAATTTTAACAGGCAAAAACACTAAGAAATCTCTTCCATAACCTCTCTTCTCAACTTTCATATCATTAAACTTTAAGAGAAGATCATCACCTCATCGGTTTTCAAGGTAAAATACTAGTATACCACTAGCTTTCAAGTTTTAGCTTGTGATTGGTTCACTAGTTGGAGATGAAATTTTTTAAGTCGGAATCGGTTGACTTTTTAAAAACTAGTTATAAATTTTATTAATTTTTCAAAAAAAGATGAAAACTGAGATGAAAAAGTATAGTTTAGTTGGACTTAAACTTAAATACCAAACTAAAAGTTTTTAAACTTGTGATGAAATTTGTTTATTTTCCTCGTCACAAGAGTTCAAGAAAGCCGCCAAGCCCTCAAAAGAGCCACAAACTCCATCAACAACACTAAAGTATACACTTTTTTTTTTTCCACAAACTAGCAACTTTTAAAAATTTGGAGGGTTTTCATGAAAAATGGCATTTTTACCCTCAGATGGTAAAAAGGTAATTGCACAAGGCTAGGAATGTCGGTTGAGTCCGAGACTTCACAGTCAAGAATAAGGGACTAAAATATGCTATATATTAAATTTTCATGAGAAATGGACTTAAAATGATGCAAATACCCTTTAGGGGTCAAAATGTAAATATTTTTTGGGTAAAAAGTGAAATTTATAAAAATTATCATTTAATGAGTTTAGAATCTGCAAGAAAGATCTTTAAGGGTTCCTCAAGTGCATAACGTTCAGGAGCGCTTAATGGGAACAAGTTAATCCATTTTAGAGGTTAAAATGCTAAAATAATTTAAATGGGGTGAAGCAATAGAGGGGTAAGGTTGAAAGCCGAAATGGTTTGAAGCTTTATATGCATAGAGAAGACCAAGAGAATGACAGACAAAAAAGAAAAAGAAAAAGGAAGAGGAACACAAAAAAGGCAAAAAGAGAAGAGCAAAAAGAATCTTCTTCTTGCTTACTAATTAATCCAAACAAAGAAATACAAAATAGAAAAGGTAATACGCCGATGAGTGCCTAATTTGTGAGTAGCAGAAAATGAAAATGATGGATTCTCTCTCTCCTTCTCTTTCTCTTTCTCTTTCTGAATACGAAAAAAGTTATAGTGTTTTGTCGGAGCTTTGGCGTCACCTCTAGGTGCGTCGCTAGGCTTTAGACCTTGAAATTCAGTCTCCGAACTCGTCTCGATGTCGGTTTTCTCATGATGTTTACTGTGTGTGGAGCGGTGCACCGTTGGGGTGGATCTTACCTAACTTGGAAGTGGGTTGTCCTTCTAGGGTGGTTCCGCTCAGATCTAACTTCCGTTCTACGGCCGATAACTTGCTACTGGTGAATCTTTCTTTTGTTTTATTGTAATAAGGGCATTGATGTTTCTACTCCTTTGGTGTATTTTTATTGTTTACTCTGGTTTTTTTTTTTTTTCATTAATAATGGAGGCGATGTCTTCTGCTTGTGTCTCCATCCATTTGTTTCAGTTGACTAGGCTAGTCTATCAACTATTTTGGTGTTGTTTAATGAGCAATGGTCAAGCTTGAAGTTTATGTGCCGAGCGAGTATTCTCCCATTTGAGTCTCGATACTTGTAATTAATACTATGCTATTTTGGTCTTTACTGGTCAATACAGTCTTTGATTTGGGGTCGAATTCCGTTATATTTAGGGTCATTTGTATCTTCTTTATTTTGTTTTTCTGTGAAATGAAATTTCCCTTTTCAAAAAAACATTGACGTTACTAATGAAGATAGTCCACCATCTAATTTCTATTAGAAAAGTTATGCAATTTTATTGTTATATATACATATGCTTCCAAATAGTCATGATTTTGATATGCATCCATCAATTACATCTTATTGGTTTAAGGTGGAAAAAAGGTATTCAAGACATAACATTGTAAAGAGCTGCCAAGGGGAATGAGAAAAAGCAAAAGATTTACTTTTTATTTTTTATTATATATATATATATATATATGTATATATAGAGAGAAGAGGCAACAAGCCTTAGAGAAAACTTAAGCATGTCAACTAAATTGGACCCATAAACAAGTTCCATTAAATGAATAATGGGTGGAGGACTAGAGGTGTGGGGAATCAAACCCCATGCCTATACCTATTGTGTGCGAAGCGAGCTACACCGTCGAAAAAGGTAAAAGAAAATTTTTTTCCTTGATTCTTGGATAATTTACCAAAAAAAAAAAAAAAAAACCCCCACTTCCTGAGAAATATGCTTGTTGGTAAAGATCTTAGAAGAGCCAAATAATATTTGTTGAGGCAAAGCAAAAGTACTTGAGAGGTAGAATTATGCAAAGTAAAGTCTAATACACCAATTATAGTGTTTGGCCATAAAATATTGATTGGTGATATATCTATATCTATATATATTATATTACTCTTTAATATTACACACACGTATATATATATACTCTTTAAAAGAGCCAATGACTTTTTTGGTCATGCCTTCTATACTTTTTATGTGACAGTCACGTGCTCGCCACATCACAGTATGTCATTACCTCGTGAATTGTTTTGAAGGCTTTTGCTTTGCTTGTCTATCTTGCACATGCGAAACGTGTGTCATACAACTAGTATATATTAATAGAAGAATAACAGAAAAACGGGTCCAAGACACATAAGACATAGAAAAAAAAAAAAAAAAAAAGAGAGGGAAAGAGTAGTCAAGGAAATAAGAAGATAATTAAAGCAAAAGAAAAATTGTTTGCTCAATTCTAAAAGACCAAAAAAAAAATTACATTAGTAAGCGTAAAAGCCTAATTTGTGAGAAATAAAAACAAAGAAATAAAAATAGAAAAGGCAATACACTGATGAGTGCCTAATTTGTGAGTAGTAGAAATTGAAAGTGACAAATTTTCTCTCTCTCCTTCTCTTTTTCTCTCTAAATACAAAAAAAAAAAAAAAAAAAAAAAGTTATAGTATTTGGTTGGAGCTTTGGCACCACCTTCAGGTGTATCGCCAGGCTTCAGACCCTGAAATTTAGTCCCCGGACTCATCTCAACATTAGCTTTCTTGTGATGTTGGCTATGTATGGAGCGGTGCCTCCGTTGGGGCAGATCTTACTTGTTTTGGAGGTGGGTTGTCCTTCTAGGGTGGCTTCGTTCAAATTTGACTTTCGTTCAATGGCCGATGACATGCTACTAGTGGATCTTTCTTTTGTTTTGTTGTAACAAGGGCATCGATGTTTCCACTCCTTTGGTGTGCTTTTATTATTTACTCTAGTATTTTTGCTTCAGTAATAATGGAGGCGATGTCCTCCGCTTGTGTCTCCATCCATTTGATTTCAGATATCGCAATGTGACTGCCCCTGTTACGTGGGGATTGGTCTCGATTGACTGGACTAGCCCGTCAATTGTTTTGGTATTGTTTAACAAGTAATGGTCAAGCTTGAAGTTGATGTTCCAAGCAGGTCTTCCCTCGTTTAAGTCTCGATACGTACTTGTATTCACCCCTGTGCTATTTTTTTTATTGGTCGATCCAATTTTTTATTTGGGATCAAATTCATTTGTGTTTGAGGTTATTCATCTTATGTATATTGTTTCTTGTGAAATGAAATTTCCATTTTCAAAAACTAAAAGAAAAAACAAAAATGACAATACTAATGAAGAAAGTACACCATTTAATTTCTATTAGAAAAGTTATGCAATTTTATTGATATATACACATATGCTTCCAAATAGTCATGATTTTGATGTGCATCCATCAATTACATCTTAGTGAATTCAGGGGGGGGAAAAGGTGTTCAAACATAACATTGTAAAGAGCAGCCAAGGGGAATAAGAAAAAGTAAAAGATTTACTTTTTATTTTTTTATTATATATATAGAGAAGAGACAACAAGCATTAGAGAAAACTTAAGCATATCAATTTAATTGGACCCATAAGCAAGTCCTATTAAATGAATAGTGGATGGAGGACTTTAGATGTGGGGAATCAACCCCGTCCCTGTACCTGTCACATGCGAAGCAAGCTACACCGTCGAAGAAAGCAAAAGAAAAATTCTTTCCTTGATTCTCAGATAATTTACCCCCAAAAAAAAAATTTTCCTGAGAAATTTGCTTGTTGGTAAAGATCTTAAAAGAGCCAGAGAATATTTGTTGGGGCAAAGCAGGAGTATACTTGAGGTAGAATGACGCAAAGTAAAGTCTAATACACCAATTCTAGTGTATTATCCAAAAAAATATTGATTCGCGCCAATTCTAGTGTGCTACATATATATATATATATATATATATATATATTTATAGAGTCTTTAAAAGAGGCAATGACTCTTTTGGTCATGCATTCTTTATTTGTCATGTGATAGCCACGTGGCCGCTATGTTCACGTGAATTTTTTTGGGGGTTTTGCTTTGTTTGTCTATCCTACACATGCGAAACGTGTATCATACAACTAGTGGGGAATTTGCAATCAATTTTAGCATTTTAATTTAGTTACATCATGAACTAAGAGTTTCTTCAATGTTTAAAAGCAAATCCCTACTGAAATGCCCTAGGTGGGTTTAGATGAAATAAGATGTGTTAATAAATTTTGAAACCAAAAAAAAAAAAAAAAATTCACACATAAGTGTCCACGGGTTGTAAATTAAAATATCTATAAATTAAAGGTCAAAGTATTGAAATCAACATACAAGTGTAGTAAATGAAAGAATATCTGAATAATGCCCATCAAATTGATTCATAATAATCATATGGTAACTAAAGGAGTTCACGGATCTTCACCATGACGCAAACCTGGGCTATGATTATTAGGGTTTGATCAAGATATTACGATAAACAAGATTTACTATTCAATTTCAATAATATGATATAAAAACTATCGTATAGTGCTTGGAGTTTTCAAATTATGAATAATTACAAAAAATTTGTTGATTATAATTTTGTCAAATTATAAGTACCATTTTGAAACGGTGTCGGCAGACATACAATTTACAAAGACATAATTATAAGCCGTCTCCTCTTGTGACGTGATCTCCATATGACAGCAACTTAACATAACTCTGTATCTAGAATCACTAAATCCCAAAGGACAACAGAAATGACATAATTTACAATGATTAAATTTATAGTTCAAAATGGACTACAGAAAGAACATTTTTAGCTTAAGAAGCTTAATAGTAAAGAACCAATTAATTCACATGATGATGTCTTTCACCGTCGGTATTTTGATGCATTTTGACCTACGTACATAGTTTCGCATGGCAGCCGCGTCCCGGTCTCTGCCACCTACATTTATTCGTCAGTATAAGTTAAGAATAAACTCATTTATTAATTTTGTACTAAAAATTGATTTTAGTTTACCATATTTTACTCAAGTTTTATATATTTTCCTTGGCCGTCGATGGACGCGTATTGGTTTTTCGATCAAATTCCAATTGCATGTTGTGATATCTCCTACTATTTTAATGTCAGTTGGTATTCCACGAATTTTGACCAATCATATCTTGGATAGTTGTCCACTACTTTGAGGGCGGCAATTCTTGAATAGCCCATGTCCAAATCCCTAGCTTACTCTCTGTAAATTTGCAATCTTTTTTTTTTTTTTTTTCTCTCTAAATTTTGACGTTTGAAAAACCTGTAGCCAAATTGTTTCATATTCACTAAATCTCTGCAATTCCAATCATGTATCCAAATTAGAATACATTATTTTTCTTGGCTTTTATCGTCAGATGTGACATTTATTCTTTGACCCATAGCCTTAACTTTATGTACATGTTTCAACAACGGTCTCGTCTTTTATCGTCTGTACATAAATTGAATGGATCATTTCTTTGAGGTTTTCAACATTAGGAAGTGGGTGGCAAAACCCTCTCATGCGTTTCTCGTGACACTTTTAACCAATCTAAACCAACAACAATTCCTCACACAAATACTGCGTAATCATATATTCATGAACCAACATCTAAATCATATTTAATCATCACTCATAAAACAATCAGTACACGTCAAATCTTATTAACCAATCTAATTTAAAAACCAACACTTGTTAGCACATACACATAGATTAGGTATAAAAACTTATTAACCAAGTATCAACTAATAAATAGAGAAAATTACCTAAATAACCACATTTTTTCATTTATTGACCTAACATAACATAAATTCCATATTCTTAACTATTTTAAATAATTTTAATTTAATTTTATGTCATATTGGTCTAGTGTTAAATTTTTGTGTCATATTAGTGCAATGATATCTAATTTTTTGTCATTCAGATGCTTTCCCCTTAAAAAAATCCAATTCAAAAAGCACTAAAGAAAAAACCTATCTAACCAAAAGCATCATCACAGGTAAGTAATCATTCTCTGAAAAAAAAAAAATTTCACAAACCAAAAAAATCCTTCGCATGTCCAATAAATTAAAAACATAACAAAACTAATTAATAATCACTAATCTAGGAAACTTTTATTTGGGGGTGAATACCTAAGTCAGACATTAAACACTAATCGAGTAACATTTAGAAAAAATATAAAAAAAAATAAATATAAATTAAAAAAAAATTCTCTTATCTAACCGAAAGTATCATTATCACAACCAAAACATCATTTCCCAAGAACAAAAATCATAAACTAACAAAATCTTCACATATTTAAAATCAAACGCTAATAAGTAATCTAATAACATTAAACCCTAATCCAACATTAAGCACTAGCTAGCTAATCTAATACCATTTAGTTAAAAATAAAAAATAAATAAACATTAAAAAAAATGCCACTAAATTTTGGCGACAATAAACGATGGCGTTTGGCAACAACAATAAAGTGGGAGAACCAAGCTGGGTACATTCTGGGGCCGCAAGAGAGTGAGGTAGGCTTCGACTGTGGCAACGCAACGAGGCATCAAGAGGTGCTGGAGAGGGTGCGGCGACAGTGACAATGGAGAAGGAGACATAACGATAGGGCTGGTTTGAGAGAGATAGAGATTGGTTTTGAGATTTCGGCTATCAAATTTTTTATTTTTTATTTTTTATTTTTGACATTCGACAAAGATTATAGAAAATAGTCATTTCATTTCAAGAATGCACGACAATTCTCTTAAACAATTTGTGCTGCCTTTTAGCCGCGATCTCCTTCATCCTTTAGTTTTCTTCAATTTTAATTTTATATTTTGTTTAATTTTCCAAGGTGATTTATTTTAAGAAAATTTTAAAATAATGTTCAATTATTCTAAAAGAAAAGCAAATAATATATTATTAACTTTAATAAGGCCATAATATGATTTTTGAAATTCGAACCGCTCAAAGGTTACTTTTGTACTGCTTTTACAAATGCATGAAAGACTCAAAACATTTGAATAATATAATAATCATGTGTTGCCATAGATGTGAAAATTTTACAGAAGCATTGTAAACAATAGGATCGTGTACTATAAAATTATTATACTTTTACCGGCACTATGAAGATATATTAATTTAATTTGTAAGTTATGCACAAGAATAAGAATATTATTAATGTCCGATTAGGTCAATAATTTCAATGACAATTCAATCTCCAAGACATCTTAAGTTTTCCATGGTTAATTTTAGAAAATTTCAAACGGACATGGGCATCTATGAATTGGATATGCTCACTATCTCGCCTTTTGTTTCTTTGCTCACATAAGAAAAACAAATAGTGTAATAGAGGAATTTTTCTCTCTAGAGTTTCCTCTTTCCAAAAAGAGGCAAAAGATTTTGATCTAATAGATGGTTTAATTGATCATCTACTTATAGTGTCATGAGAAATATCTAATTGGATAATCTTTCAGATTAATTGAATTGATTAATTAATAAGAAATTGGCCTCTGGCGTGGACCACCTGCCACCCAGTCCAGTGCTGGGTCGCGTAAATATCCTCTATCTCTCCTTTGCTGGAGGAGATATTATTTTCTCCTCTGTTCAACTTCTGAATCATGTTGTTTTCTGTTTGAATTCAAATATCTATATCTGTTTTTTGTTTGAAGATATTTTCAAAATATATAGCCACTTATCAGATAAGAAATTTGTACACCACATGGACTCTCTCTGTGGTGTAGGTGCCTATCCCAGTGTGGCTAACCACATTGGATTATCCAATTAAGATTTTATTGAATTATCACATTATTTAAATTTAAATAATTTAGTCACATATATGTATTAACTTAGATTAATTCATCAATTCTAAATTAATCAATCCAATTAAACACATAAGGTTGAAGTAGTATTGTGGAAACAATATGGGAAACTATGAACTTATAATTTAAAATTTGACAATTAATTAATCCACTTAATTGCTATACCAACTTATTAATTTCAAAATTATTCCACTATGAACTTCAAATTGCACTCTTAAAATTAAAATTATAATTTATTCAAAAATTTTGAATCGCCCATTGATATAATCACCGTGTAATAGATCAATCCTCCATAATAGTTCACAATTAGAGTTAAGTTCCATTAGATAGCTAGAATTGAGTGCTCTTGCTATTCAAATCCCGAATCAATATTAGAGAGAATTGTCCATCTGTTTCATAATAAGGGAATGGACTAAATCTCTTAAATAAATATTCTCAGCTATTTACTTTGTTATGTTTCCAAGATATTAGGAATGGAAATCAACATCTTCTAAATATATACCGAGTAATTAGTCAAAGGACATAATGCAATAAATATGAATCTGTTAATAACTCAAAATTAAGATTGTTTCATATATGAATCGTTGATTAAATTTGAATATATTATATTATCAGTGATTCAAATTAATCGTGCTCTCATCATATATAATCATATCATATAAGGCACTTTTATCCTGATGACACCTCAGTAATTATCTGGATATGATTATCCCATTTGTAAAAGAGATGAACCGTGCTAGTAATAATTTATAAAAGATCTTAACTTTAATTATTTATTATGGACAATTTTAGACTGTTATCCTTAAATGCCATCCTCTTACATATAATATTAATATACCATAGTTAACGTCATAATAATAATCATGGAAGTCTATGATATTTATTATGTATAAAGCAAAGAATATATTGAAAATAAATATAATATATTTAAGTAGCTTAAATTTAAATTTGTAATTTTTTTTATTTTTGTTTAACTTTTCAAATTAATTTATTTTTAAGAATTAATGTTTAAAACATTGAATGATTTAAAAAAAAAAAAAAGTAAAATAAAAATCTTATAACATTTAATAAGATCTGATTGTGATTTTTGGAATTGGAACCAGTCAAGGGTTACTTTTGTACCGCGCAGAAAAGACTTCAGACATTTGATTAATTAAAATAAAAAACTTGACAATTTGAAGAAACATGGGGATGCTCTGAGTAAATTCCCAAAAACAAAACAAACAAAAAAAGTAATTAGTTACTCTTTTAACTACAAAATGTATATTACTAAAAAATGCTTTGATATTGCTTAAAAGTTTGGCTTTTACTCGTGCATCCTTAACCACTTATCAAACAGTCACAATTTTCACTTTGAATTTTTATTTTTGGCAATTTGTATCATGAACTTACGAATCTGTAGTTATCTACCTACTATTTATAAACAACGTTAATATTTTGAAGAAAATTGACTTGTGATTTATACATGAATTGTTACTTAAAGAAATGAATAATCATTTTATCTACTTTAATTTAACCCAAATGTACTGAGGTTAAAATCTTTAATCCAATTTTAACAAGATAGAAAATATTAAATTTGCGTTGTTTTAAACATAATTTTTTGTTAACACTAATTAAAAAAAGAAAACCTATGTTTTAACTAATGACCTATGTGCAAGTCAAGTGTCAATTTCCATTAAAAAAAATTAGTATTGATATCAATTTATGGTGTAAATTTTGACTATACGATAAATTCAGAATGCACATGTACAAAAAAAACCTAAAACTTTTATTGTAGTAGCACAATAGATTAAAAAAAAAAAAAAGAAAGAATTTAAAGTTGCCATATCCAATATAGAACTAAAACTAAACTAATTACGGTTATGAACTAAAAACGGTTATGAAAAACTTGCGGTAAACAAACTAAACATTCATTCACACTTACCATGACGTTAAGCCTAGAAATACAATTAGCACAAACCATATCACTAACCAATTAATCGGGTTGATTCCAAACAGAATGAATTTTAAGTTCTTAGGAAAAGCTCGTAATTGTCATTGGTGTTTCATCTTGGCAAGTAAGAAGTTGATCAACAAACACCCCCATTATTTTCCCACCAACCCCTAACCCAACACCCCCCATTTTTCACTTCCCTTACCTATAAAAAGCCCACATTACCAATTTGGTTTCCAAACCATCTTCATCTCAATAGCTCCAATATTTCTAAACATCTTCCCTAATCAAAACTAGTTTGTTTCCAAACTTCTCAAAATGGCTCATCAAAATCTCTCACTCTTCTTGTTACCCATTGTGATTCTCACTTTCTCTTCAATTTTCTCCAACACAATGGCTTTTGGCTCTCGCCATCTTCTAGACACTTCTTTACCAAAAGTAGTACCTAAGGAGATTACTTATCCAGAATTGCACCCAGTACTTCCCACTTTCCCAACTCTGCCCAAGCCTGATATTCATCATGAGCCAGTTCTTCCAAAGTCGGAATCGCCACTTCTTCCCCATCTCCCCGAGTTCCTGAAACCCGAATTCCCCACCATTCCGAAGCCCGAACTCCCCAAGTTGCCCGCATTGGCCCTGCCTGAGCTCCCAAAGCTTCCTGAACTTCCAAAGCTTCCTGAACTTCCAAGGCTTGAACTCCCCAAGTTTCCTGAATTTCCAAAACCCGACATCCCGAAATTGCCCGAACTCCCCAAGTTTCCGGAACTCCCGGCACATCTTCCCAATATCCCTCACGAGCTTCCTAAACCCACATTTCTAACCATCCCAACTCTACCAAAAGATCATGAGAAGACTCGTTATCCTTGAACATTTAAAGGAGTACCACTATATGTCTATGAAGAACAATAAATTAACTACGTAGTCAATTAAATACATTAGTGCTGTTGAACGGCTGTTTGGTGTCAATTGTTAGTTTCAATATTTTTATGTGTCTTTTAATTTAAGTTGTAATGTTATATGTACCTCTTTGGAGTTGTTGTGTTGGAATATTGTAATTTGTACTGCTTATAGCAGTACGTATTTGTGACAAGATTTATGATATTGGTTTGTTTTTATGTTAATCCGTCTTCCTTTTGATGATCAAGAAAGTCTCCCCTGCTAAAATACCAGTGTTAATTTCAAACTTGACCCAATATAATAGGAGTTCTATCTCATTTTCTCTCTTATAACTTAAAATTGTGACACAAAACTCCCCCTTTAAACTTTTCAAACGTAGCAAATTTGATACTTCAATTACCGGGATATCGATTTTTTTTATTATTATTATAATCATGTATACTCGTCCGGCTCTTTCACATGTGATAAAATTCATTCAAATATTGCATAGTACTAACGAGTCACAAAATGATTGACTTCTCAATGGTTAAAAGTACCAAAGGATAAAGTGTAGAATGGGATTGCAATAAGCCATTAAATATTGCCCTAGACTTTTCTATTTCATTTACCAAAAATTTTAATAGGAGTCAAATGGGATTGTTTCAAATTTTAGAGGATAAACTGGAAGTTTTTAAAGTTTAGGAAACAAAATAAAAATGATCTTAAAGTTTGAGGAGCATGTGTGAGATCAATCCCTTAAAATTTTATTAAGGTCTCGCGTATTTCTCTTTAAAAAAATTAATGAAAAATCTAAATTAGTGCCAAAAAAAAAAATAGTTTAGAGCTAGAAAAGTTATGAGAAAGACGGATAATGAATGATAAGTTAATTTACTCAAAAAGCTTTTAATCCATGAGAATTCCAGGAATTGTGACAAGACATTAGATCATAGAAATGTAATAACATGTTTATTAAAATTTATTAATAGTAATTTCAAATGGTGTGTATGGATAACCTAACAGTAATTTACATAATTTTACAGATGTAAAGTTCAAACCTCCCATTAAGTTTAAAAAATAATTCTAAATTTTCAATTCTCTAATATCTGCTATGCCATTAATTTATCACTTGGACTTGCTTTATGAGTTTTTAAAAGACAATAGTTAAAAAATGTATGACACCATTTTAGTCCTCGTGCGAGCTTGCATTGAAGAAAGATCCAATCGTTCTTTTAGTTTTTTATTTTATTTTATTTTTGCAAAACTTAGGATAGAAATTGTACTTTTACCTTATCGATAGATACTATAATTTTAATTGTTTGGATAAATTTAAACAGTTCAATCAATGATTGGTAGCAGTTTCTGCATTACACATTATAAATTTTAACCTGAATATTCATAAATCAGACTGTTAAAAATTTAACCCAACAATTAAAAATAATACTTACTGAAAATAAAAATAAAGTTATCACCATAAATTTTTCGATCATTTGGAGGATTGCCCATCAAAGAGCATACCTTTAGAATGTTGCCACATTTATAACAGCCCCAGAATATTTGACTTCTCATAAGATAAGTCAAAGATCAATATGTTTTGGTCTTTCTAAAATTACTCCAACCATTCAAAAGGTAAACTAGTAACAAATGCATCGGCGTCAACACGAGCCACCACGATCTCTGGTCACTGGCGCTAGTTTCCGGTTGTTGGTAAGTGTTTTGACATATTATTTTTGATAATCAACTATAATATTTTTTAATAAAAAAATTATCGATCATCTTCGACTCGTCCAAAAGTAATCTAGTAGATTACTTTCAGTAGTGTACTAGATTTTTTTTTTTTTTAATTTCCTCGGTCATCGGAGAGTAAAGTATTTTGGTAGGTTATTTTTAATAATCTGCTAACAAATTATTTAAAATACATCAGATTACCAGGTTTTATTTTTTGTTCACTATATTTTTACGATTAGATTATTATACAAATGTCTACTTTAAAATAATTATTTCTAATATAGAATAATCGATCATATTTTTTCCCAATTTATCAATAAAAAAGTACCCAAAAATAAAAGTAATAATATTAAGGGAATTGTAACACAAAAAACTCCCAAAATAATAATAATAATAATAGCAACTACTTGAAAAAAAAAAAAAAAAAAATCTGCTCGGGCACTACTTGACGCCAAATGCCCCGTCGCCATCCAAATCAATGTCATCTTTCGCGGTTGGCCACGAAGAGAGAGAAACACCACTGTAGTCAAGATGATCGCCATTGGAGATCACCGAGATAGTCGTGCTTTAGAGTTTATAGACAAATATAACTTGTAAAATGTTCAACAAAAATACGTAACACTTGAAACCATCATGCGAAGTAAACAAATAAACTCCAAACATTAGACAATACTAGTTCTTAAAGGGAGAAACTTGTAAATGTTGATTCAAAGAATTAAAATGTGTGTCATATTGCAATGACAAAAGTTGCATGAAAAGTTCAAATTTTTGAACTACGTAGAAGAGAATATAGACACTTGGAAGAAACTAAATGGTGTAAAATTTTGGATAACGGGTGGTCGGGTGGCCGAGACAAGCACGCCGGTGAGAGATAGAAGCCCTAATGGTGGAGAAAGCAAGCAATGGTGTAGTGCTAGATTTACGCCGAGGTCAGTCATTAATGTCACCTCTGGTATTGACATGCAGAAGTATTTGTCCTGTGTAAATACCCTTCGCATAAGACGAATTAGGTAAGAATTCTAAAAAGCATTATTATTAAGGAAAATTTATGAAATTGAATGAGCTCAAGGTGACGGTTGGTAGATTCTAGACATGCATTTAAAGGATGGACATTGCTTGTTAGAATGACCTTGTTGTTCTTGAATTTGAAATTTGACGAGGTAATTTCATGGTCCATATCTAAAAAACATACATTGTTTAATGAAGTGACGTCCTTGTTGTTCACATGTTAATCAGGAATTTGGATTTGGAATTCAGATTGGCTTTTCGTCCTCCAATTCACCCACCACAAAATGTTGTATTTTTTTTTTTTTTTTTTTGGCTTCGTAGAGAAAAACAAGGTTGCATTTTACACTTCTTTTAAGAAATTTACATTGTTTTCTATGTTTTAGGTTATTTCTAAGAATATGTTGTCTCATTTGTTGAGTGGCTTTGTTTCTGGGTTATCATTAGAACACGTTAAATAAAAATTCATTTGTTGTATTTTCATAATTAACCTCAGTACAATTACCTATCTACCCTCCCTCCAAATTTATTATATTATAAAAGAATCTTTATTTCAATCTCTTTGTCCAAACTACCCCTTTGTTTATGGTCAAATCCTAAACCATGTACAGCTCCACTTTCCTGCCCTTCCACACGAGATATATAATCTACTTCCTACTCATCGTCAAAACTTTGCTTTTGCTGACGAGCCCTTTTGTGGGTTGTCAACATAAAATACAATAAGAGTAATCTTAGAAACACTAATTCTAATTCTAATTTTTGGAATACTCACTCGTGTATTATATTTTTCTTGGTAAATAAAATCAATTGATGCAGTAATATTTTAAACATTTACTAATAAAAGAGCAACAACTCATATACTACAATATTAGTACTCAAAAGTTGATATTAGAGTTGATATATCTAATATTTTTTTATAGAACAAATATCATTCACCTTCTCTCAAAGTAAAAAATGCACCCAGCAAAAATCAATTTAGTCTATATTGACGTTTCCATCACGTTCACTAAAATATTATTTTTATCCCACACGGCACCTTGTGTTGACTAATAACTCAGGCTTCCACAAAAGGAACCCAACCAGCCTTTGCTGGACTACTTTTCTTCCAGTATAGCTCAAAGCTCTTATCTTCCTCCTCCTTCACAAACCTTACTGACTATGGAGAATCTAAAGTCAAACCCAGCAAACTCTTCCCCTCTAACCCCAATCGGTTTCCTCGAACGAGCCGCCACCGTCTACCGTGACTGCCTATCCATCGTCTACAACGATACTGTCTACACCTGGTCGGATACCTACAGGCGATGCCTGCGTTTGGCCTCGTCGATTGTCGTTTCACTCGGAATAAAGAGGCGCCAAGTCGTGTCGGTTGTCGCAGCCAACGTCCCCGCCATGTACGAGCTCCACTTTGCTGTCCCCATGGCCGGCGCAGTCCTCAACACCCTCAACATCAGGCTTGATGCCCGCACAATCTCCTCCCTGCTTCAACACTGCGAATCAAAGCTCATCTTCGTCGAACAACACTACGTCGACCTAGTCCTCGAAGCCATCGCTTTGTTTCCGGAACAGATACCGGTCCCTCAACTCGTCGTCATCACCGACGAATTATCCCAATCACCTTTACCGGTGAATGCTGTCAACAGTAGTTTCTACTCTACTTATGAGGAGTTAGTGGAGAGAGGCGATTCAGGGTTTCAATGGCTGAGGCCGGAAACCGAGTGGGACCCAATTGTACTGAATTACACCTCCGGTACGACGTCGTCTCCTAAGGGAGTTGTTCACTGCCACAGGGGGATTTTTTTGGTCGCTGTTGATTCATTAGTCGAGTGGGCTATACCCAAACAGCCGGTCTATTTATGGACTCTTCCCATGTTTCATGCCAATGGATGGACTTATCCTTGGGGGATGGCTGCCATTGGCGGGACCAACATCTGTCTCCGTAAATGCGACGGTCCGACAATCTTCAACCTCATCCGCCGCCACGGCGTGACTCACATGTGCGGTGCGCCGGTGGTCCTAAACATGCTGTCCAACACCCCCAACGCTAAACCACTGGAAATCCCCGTTCACATCATGACCGGCGGAGCGCCACCCCTCTCGGCGGTGCTTCTACGAATGGAAGCTCTCGGCTTTGTTGTCAACCACTGCTTCGGGATGACAGAGACTGGAGGAATGGTTATTTCCTGCACATGGAAGCGGAAGTGGAACAGGCTGCCCGCGGCAGAGAGGGCGCGGCTCAAGGCTCGGCAAGGCGTGAGGACGGCCGCAATGGCGGAGGTAGACGTCGTCGATCCGAATTCCGGTATGAGCGTGGCGAGAGACGGAATGACGTTAGGGGAGATAGTGGTGAGAGGTGGGTGTGTGATGTTGGGGTACCTCAAAGACCCCGAAGCAACGGCTAAATGTATAGACGTGACCAAGGGATGGATGTACACGGGCGATGTGGGAGTAATGCACTCGGACGGGTATTTAGAGATAAAAGATAGGTCAAAGGACGTGATAATAACAGGTGGGGAGATCGTGAACAGCGTTGAGGTGGAGTCGGCACTATATGGCCACCCGGCAGTCGACGAGGCGGCGGTGGTTGCACGGCCCGATGACTTCTGGGGCGAGTCGCCGTGCGCTTTCGTGACGTTGAAAAAGGGGGTGGCGATGAAGCCCACGGAGAAGGAGATTATGGAGTATTGCAGGGAGAAGTTGTCGCATTTTATGGTGCCAAAATCGGTGGTGTTTAGGGACGAGTTGCCTAAGACTTCAACCGGGAAGATTCAGAAGTATCTGCTCAAGGATATCACAAAAACTATGGGATCGTTGTCATCGTCGGTAATGCGGCGGCCAGAGTAGTCGTTCTCAGCTGGATGACAATGAAGGGAAGTTGGTCGTGGATAACTTGTTATCCAATTTTAATAAACTAGAGTTTGTGAACTGCTGAATAATACTTTGATCAAAAAATTTGTTTGTATTTTGGATAGTTTATTATTTGAGGTAGCTGGTGTTACTATTCTGCGTTTTGTTTTTACTATTTTCCAAATGAAGCGTGTATTTCAGAGGGGGGGAAATGCATACGGCGCATTATCAGAATATTGAGAATAATTTTTAAAAACACTTTGTCCCCTAATATTTGAAACAGAACATATCGTGTTCCTGATCTATAATCCATCATTCAATTAAATCGTCTTTCTGCTAGATTTTTAATGGAAAATTATGTCATAGTACATATTGTAGGGGTATTTTCGTAATTCCACAAAAGAATGAAGCTGAAAAACGCAGAAGTCCTCCTCGTCAGTTCAATATGATTTTGGCTGTGAATCGTGACTAAAAAACTTATTTTTATCATGCAAAAATGTTGACATATGCATGTTATCTAGTACTGAAAACTAGACCATCATATTTAGTGTTATTGTCTTGTTGTTGAGTTAAAAAAATTTACTCTTTTCAAAGAAAATAAAACACTAGATAATATGTAAAGTTCACTTACTAATCTAGTGGGACAAAAAACATAATTTTCATGTTGATTGGTGGCAGTAAAAGTTTCAATTTTATAGTTGACACATATAACATACACGGGTTGGAGTAAGCTTGTTTTTCATAATCAAAGCATAAAAAGTTAAAACTTTTCTAGCATGAATAACATGTTTGAGAACTTGACATACCATTATAGGGACCCTAAGACATGATAGGGACTTTACGTAGGAAAAACAAGTTGAATGGTCACTATTTTGGATGAGTAAATCGAAAGTTACATGCAGTAACCCGTTGGTTTCCAGCTACTGGAATTGAACAGCCTCTATCCAATTTACCAAGCTCGTTTTGGGCCAATTCCAGACCTATTCGGACCTCGGGCCGAACTGAGAAAATGTAGGGACATTTGTTATACCAGTAGTGTAGGCACGCGCAAATGCACGTGATGGTTAATTTCAGGTGCGGTTTCTTTGTCATTAAAGTCTACTAGCCTGTTTTTACAATATACATAAATAAATCTTATAACGTAATATATACACATATGTACATATACATATTTAGCATAAATATAATACAACATATATGTTTACAGTAAGTTACAATGAACTATAACATTAAAATATATATATATATATTATTAGGTCATATGCATAATTAACCCATCTTTCAGAAGAAATAAGTAATGACAGTAAAAGAACCACGTGCAATCCATGAAGAATGTAGTATACATGGTAGAGCAAAGCCAAAGCATGGATCTATAAAGGAGCTACTATTGAGAAAAACAACTCCTTGGACCTCATTTTCAGGGAAGAAAATACTCAATTGAACCTCATTTTTCGACCTTTGAACAATCCTGGTTTGTTTGTCACAAGGGACGTGTGCAAGTGTTAGAGGACAAGATCAACTAAGCATGCCAACCCATGGCACCACAAGGAAAACAACTACTACAGTAGCAATTCGTAGTCTTTCTCAATGTTGAATGATTATATTTTTTATCAAGAAAAACAGAGAACATATGAACAAAGACATTAAAAAAAAAACAAAAAAACAAAAAAACAAAAAATAATAATAAGAAATAAGAAATAAGAAATAAAAGTAGTCTGACCTCCAATATTCTGGTGCAATGACGAATATGGCCAGAAGTATAATTGTTGAACTTGGGAAATCCTGCTGGCAGCTCAGGAATGGGAAAACTCGAAAAATCAGGAATCTCTGACAAAGTTATCTCCAAAAGATGACGTTCCTCTATCGGGAAAGCGTTGTAGCTCAACACGATTAACAAGTTAATTTGTCAAAAGCAAGAGTGGCATGACAAAGGATATTAGATGGTTAAATGGCATTGTTGGAAAAGCTGATGACGAACAAAGGAAGAATTTTTACTGACTGACTGATCAGCAGGACTGCTGTGGTCGTTATATAAGTAAAGTCATATTGTAGTTTGTGGGAATTTAATGGTTTGATGGATATTTTTGTAAAAATTCTTACCAACCTTGTGACAATATGTTGCATTTTTTATTTTCATTTTTGTCTGTTCTCTCTATTATTTCTCGATAAAAGTTTTGTATTAACTTGCAGTTTTTGCCACACAAAAAAAAAACAAAAAAAACAAAAAACAAACTAGAATTGTTACTTATGATCTAGTTGATGCCTGAAGTTCATAATTAATTAGTAGATCTACTATTTATAGTGTATGACACCATTTTAGTCCTCCGGCGAGCTTGCATTGAAGAAAGATCCAATCGTACTTTTATTTTATTTTATTTTTGCAAAACTTTGGATAGGAATTGTACTTTTACCTTGTCGATAAATACTACAATTTTAATTGTTTAGATTAATTTTTTAACAGTTCAATTTATGATTGGTAACAGTTCTGCATTGCGATTACAAATTTTAATGTGGATATTCACATATCAGACTATTGAAAATTTTACCTAACAATTAAAAACAATACGTATTGAAAATATAAGTAAAGTTATCACCATAAAATTTTTGGATGATTTGGAAGATTGCCCATCAAAGAGCACACCTTTAGAACGTTGCCACATCTATAACAGTCCCAGGATATTTGACTTGTCATAAGATAAGTCAAATGTCAATATATTTTGGTCTTTTTATAATTACTAGTTTGGACATGTGCGTTGCACATGTTAAGTTGTGATGAAAATTTTCATAACGTTTAATATGAAAGAATATTTTCTAGAAATTATAAAAAAATATATTAATAAACAAAATTGAAGAGTTAAAACTTTATGATATAATTAATAAAACCATAGGTTTTCTTTCACCAATCCCAGCCCATCTTTGTCTTAAAATAGGTTGATCAATTAAGCCAATAATCCAAACAAATGCAAAAAAAATTAATCATCCAAAACAAAATATCTTACCATTTGAAATAAAACTTGGCCAATTAATTTTCCTTCCTAGAAGACACACCTAGAAGACACATATAGTTCTAAATTAACTATTCAAAACTACCATCATAACCCTACAATAGCTTTAGCAATAAGAAACAAAAAGCAGAACATCATTTGCAAGATAAAACAATAAATTGTTAAGAGGAAAAAGCATAATAATCAACTAACAAACTTGTCATTAAATCATAAAAACAGAACAATTTTGGAATCAGATTTTCAAATAGTCAAACATCTAAAATGGGCACAATAAAAGGGCTCACATTGATGCCCCTCATTTCACCTAGTAATAGTATGTAAGACCAATTTAACACTTGCATAGCATACATTGTTTGAGACAGAAAATGTTCTGATATTGTCGCCACCATAGATTTATCAACTGATTGAACTTTCAATTATTACAGGACGTACAGAAACATATCAACAAATAATAAGTCAAGTATATTGATCTTCAATGATGTGCTTTTAAAAAGTTAATGTGCTCGTTTGTTACACTATTAAGATTAAAAAAAAATTATACATCTTAAGTATCTAAAGAAGTGAGAAGTGATTCATTAATGAGTCCTCTTCTTAAAGCTAGAGAGAGGGAAAGAGAATTACACTTTACATTATCTTCAAAGTCACGGTTACTTGTAGATAATCGAGTATCTAATACATACACTAAAATTATGTGAAGAGACCATATTTCCCGAGACCATAGAAATTAATGGCAACTTTTTAAAAAAATGAAATATTGAGAAAAGAAAAGCCATCTACCTGTTTAGAAGTTTCTGCTTTCCTATATCAGAAAATACAATTTGACCAAGTCTAGTCCAATCTACTTCTGCATCATATTGTAAAAATTCTTCCCTAAATGCAATAGTCTCTTTCAAGCCCCCTAGTGCTCTTCTTCAAGATATCCTGCAGATCAGGATATTGTTACACAAAGTAACTAAAGCAAAGAAAATAGTGAAAGTTTATTGGCTTAAATGAGAAACCAATACCTCCCAAATAATCAAGAGTCAATAAAATAGTTCGATGTCCTTCATTTAGAATCAGTCAAGCCTTAATGACTTGCTTAACGTTTACATGCATGAAAGTAAGAAATAATAACTAAGAATAAATCAAGTTCTGATGTGTACAACTAATTCAAATCATAAATAAAGAAAAACAAGGAATTAAATAACTACTTCTTCAAAGATAAGTTCATCCAAGATTCTTCTAACGGCAACGTAGAACATAGGACTTAAATGATATTGTATCAGATATTCTCAACCCAATATGAGATGGACAATAGACAAGAGGAAATTCTGAAGTTAAAGAACTATTCCAACCAAATTAACAAAGACAGTTTAAACCTATACAACGGCTGAAATTGTTAATGGAAAGATCAACAAAACAATTTCACAAGGCATACTTTCAACGGAATAAAAAAACTTCATTAAGCATTGGTAAAATAAATATTTGAATCTAGTCTTTCTTGAACGATTTAACTTGATCGGAATAAATAAAATCTCATTTCAGGCACTAAAGCGATTGGAACTCACCAATTAAAAATTTTACTTTCCAGAATTTGTTAAATATTATTAATCTTTCAAGTTCTCATTTAGGGTCCGTTTGGTTCACCAGTTCAATCCTAACTTTTCAACTCAAATTTTGTCTTTTTCCTCAAAAGTCTTTGTCTTTTTCCCAAAAAATTTTTTGTCTTTTCTGAAAAGTCAACAAAATTTACTATTTCAATTTTAAAATATCAACTCAAACTTGTGAACCAAACGAACCCTTAGTATTTAAAAAGTTCTTTAACATACTATCTGACACAACAGTATTCCTTTTCAATTCCCGTATATGCATCATGATAATGAAGATTTTTATAATACTTGACAAAAGACATTACTTTGTAGAAGAAAATAGTTGAAATTTTGAGACTCTTCTGTTCAGAGATTATCTAACGGGCTTTTTTGTGAAAAGTTATCATCTTTTCTTTCAAAGTTTTCATTCTTGTTTTACAAAAGAAGAAAAAAAAATTTGAAGATTTTTAAAAACTTTAGACAACATTGTCCCTTTTGAATTCCCCTATATGGGTTTCGTGGGAACCGTTGCGACGAATTAAAGAAAAAATAAAAATAAAATTCTAAAAAAAAGGAAAAAAAAAATTAAAAACTAAAAAATGAAACGTATCAAAAAATAAATAAAAATTCTGTTTGTTTTCTTCCAATTTTCCACCAACCAAACAGAGGAAAGGAAAAAAGAAAACATAAAAAAGGGCCATGTATATGAACATATCTCATAAATTAGAGGAAAAAAAAAAAAGAAAGAACCCCCGAAATTGAAAATTTTAGGGGGGGGCGGAAACAAAAAATCAGCAAACATGTAAAAAAAAAAAAAAAAAAACTGTCGCTAAATCGCCGAAAACCCACGGCAAGCCCAGACTCACCAAGAAGAGAGATCGCGAGATCACGATCTAGAGGTAGAACGCGTAGACGTCGATGCATCTCACGATCTCGGCGCTGCCGAGTGCGATTGAGAGGCTGAGATCATGAGATTGCGATCGCGAGGCTTGGATCGATGTTGACAGCACGATAGCTAGATGGAGAGAGAGAGAGAGAAAGAGAGAGAGACAACGTTGACAGCAGACAGTGATAGAAGAGAGAAAGGAGGGGAGAGTGAGAGAGAGATGGTGGCGATCAGATATCTGAGGGAGGAGAAAGAGTGGAGCGGTGGGAAACAAAGTGGCGGAAGAAGAGAGAGGAGAGAGAGAGATAGAGTAAGAGAGAGAGAGAGAGGGCTAATGGAGGAGAGAGTGTTGGGAGGAGGAAAAGACAGAGATGGGCGGAGGAAGAGAGATGAAAGATAGAGAGAAGAACTGAAGAACGAGAGGAAGGAGAGGAAGGAGAAATAAAAACGAAGCAGCTTTTCATAAAGAAAGTACGGAAAGGAAAAGTTAAAAAGCACCAAAACGGTGCGTTTTTTACTACGAAAAATGAACAGTAAAAATTTTTCTACTCTTTTAATATATAGTTAGACTCCAACCATTCAAAAGGTAAACTAGTACCAAATGCATCAGGGTCAACATGAGCCACCACGATCTACGGTCACCGACGTCAGTTTTCGGTTGCTAGTAAGTATTTTGACATATTTATTTTTGATAATCAACTATAATATTTTTAATTTTTAATAGAAAAATTATTGAGCGTCTTCGGCTCCAATTGTCTGAAAGTAATCTACTAGATTACTTTCAGTAATGTACTAGATTATTATTTTTTTAATTTCCAATACAAAATAGTTAGTCACCTGCAACTTCGGTCATCAGAGTAAAGTATTTTGGTAGGTTATTTTTAATAATTTGCTAAAAAATTATTTAAAATACATCAGATTACCAAGTTATATATTTTTTTTTTTTGTTCACCATATTTTTACGATTAGATTATTATACAAATGTTTACTTTAAAATAATTATTTCTAATATATTAATCTATCATATTCTTTTCCCAATTTATCAATAAAAAAAGTACAGAAAAATAAAAGTAATAATATTATTAAGGGAATTGTAACACAAAAAACCTCCAAAAAAAACAATAACAATAATAATAACAACTAATTTTAAAAAATAATAATAACAATATAAAAAAAAAAATTCTGCTCGGGCACTACTTGATGCCGAATGCCACCGTCGCCATCCAAATCAATGTCATCTTTCGCGGTTGGCCTTGAAGAGAGAGAAACACCACTGTAGCCAAGCAAATCTCCGCCAAGATGATCGCCATTGGAGATCACCGAGATGGCCGTGCTTTAGAGTTTATAGACAAATATAACGTGTAAAATGTTCAACAAAAATACATAACACTCGAAACCATCATGTGAAGTAAACAAATGAATGCTAAACATTAGAAAATACTAATTCTTAAGAAGAGAAACTTGTAAGTGTTGATTCAAAGAAATAAAAAATGTGTGTCATATTGCAATGACAAGTTCAAATTTGAACTACGTAGAAGACAATATACACACTTGGAAGAAAATAAATGGTGTAAAATTTTGGATAACGGGTGGTCGGGTGGCCGAGACAAGCACGCCGGTGAGAGATAGAAGCTCTGATGGTGGAAAAAGCAAGCAATGGTGTAGTGCTAGATTTACGCTGAGGTCATTCATAAATGTCACCTCTAGTATTGACATGCAGAAGTATTTGTCCTGCGTAAATACCCTTCACTTAAAACGAATTAGGTAAGAATTCTAAAAAGCATTATTATTAAGGAAAATTTGAGAAATAGAAGGAGCTCAAGGTGACGGTTGGTAGGTTCTGAACATGTATTTAAAGGATGGACATCGCTTGTAGAATGTTCTTATTGTTCTCGAATTTGACATTTGATGAGGTAATTTCGTGATCTATATCTAGAAACCATACATTGTTTGACGGAGTGGCGCCATTGTTATTCACATGTTAATTAGGAATTTAGATTTGGAATTTAGATTGGCATTTTGTCCTCCAATTTACCCACCACAAAATATCGTATTTTTTTCACTTCGAAGAGAAAAACAAGGTTGCATTTTACACTTCTTTAAGAAATTTACATTGTTTTCTATGTTTTAGGTTATTTCTATGAATATGTTATCTAATTTGTTGCGTGGCTATGTTTCTGTGTGGCTATGTTTCTGTGTCATCATTGGAGCACGTTAAATAAAAATTTATTTGTTGTATTTTCATAATTAACCTCAGTATAATCACCTATCTACCCTACCTCCAAATTTATTATATTATAAAAGAATCTTTGTTTCAATCACTTTTTCCAAACTACCCCTTTGTTTATGGTCAAATCCTAAACCCTGTACAGCTCCACTTTCCTACCCTTCCAACACGAGATATATAATCTACTTACTCATCCTCAAAACTTTGCTTTTGCTGACGAGCCCTTTTGTGCGTTGTCATCATAAAATATAATAAGAGTAGTTTTAGAAACACTAATTCTAATTTTTAGAATACTCACTCACGTGTTATATTTTTATTGAATAATAAAATCAATTCATGCAGTAATAATACTTTAAATATATACTAATAAAAGAACGACAACTCGTATATTATAATATTGATATTTAAAAATTAATATTAAAATTGGTATTTTTAATATTTTTTTGTACAACAAATATTAGTCACTTTCTCTCAAAAGTTAAAAAATGCACCAAGCAAAAATCAATTTAGTCTAATATTGACTTTTCCATCAAGTTCACTAAAATATTATTTTAATCCCACACGGCACCTTGTATTGACTAATAACTCAGGCTCCTACAAAAGGAAACCAACCAACCATTGCAGGACTACTTTTCTTCCAGTATAGCTTAAAGCTCTTATCTTCCTCCTCCTTCACAAACCTTACCGACTATGGAGAATCTAAAGTCAAACGCAGCAAACTCTTCCCCTCTAACCCCAATCGGTTTCCTCGAACGAGCCGCCACCGTCTACGGTGACTGCCTATCCATCGTCTACAACGATACTGTCTACACCTGGTCGGATACCTACAGGCGATGCCTGCGTTTGGCCTCGTCGATTGTCGTTTCACTCGGAATAAAGAGGCGCCAAGTCGTGTCCGTTGTCGCAGCCAACGTCCCCGCCATGTACGAGCTCCACTTTGCTGTCCCCATGGCCGGCGCCGTCCTCAACACCCTCAACATCAGGCTTGATGCCCGCACAATCTCCTCCCTGCTTCATCACGGCGAATCCAAGCTCATCTTCGTCGAACAACACTACGTCGACCTAGTCCTCGAAGCCATCGCTTTGTTTCCGGATCAGATACCGGTCCCTCAACTCGTCGTCATCACCGACGAATTATCCCAATCACCTTTACCGGTGAATGCTGTCAACAGTAGTTTCTACTCTACTTATGAGGAGTTAGTGGAGAGAGGCGATTCAGGGTTTCAATGGCTGAGGCCGGAAACCGAGTGGGACCCAATTGTACTGAATTACACCTCCGGTACGACGTCGTCTCCTAAGGGAGTTGTTCACTGCCACAGGGGGATTTTTTTGGTCGCTGTTGATTCATTAGTCGAGTGGGCTATACCCAAACAGCCGGTCTATTTATGGACTCTCCCCATGTTTCATGCCAATGGATGGACTTATCCTTGGGGGATGGCTGCCATTGGCGGGACCAACATCTGTCTCCGTAAATGCGACGGTCCGACAATCTTCAACCTCATCCGCCGCCACGGCGTGACTCACATGTGCGGTGCGCCGGTGGTCCTAAACATGCTGTCCAACACCCCCAACGCTAAACCACTGGAAATCCCCGTTCAAATCATGACCGCCGGAGCGCCACCCCCCTCGGCGGTGCTTCTACGAGCGGAAGCTCTCGGCTTTGTTGTCAACCACTGCTTCGGGATGACAGAGACTGGAGGAATGGTTATTTCCTGCACGTGGAAGCGGAAGTGGAACAGGCTGCCCGCGACAGAGAGGGCGCGGTTCAAGGCTCGGCAAGGCGTGAGGACGGCGGCAATGGCGGAAGTAGACGTTGTGGATCCGGATTCCGGTATGAGTGTAATGAGAGACGGAATGACATTAGGGGAGATAGTGGTGAGAGGTGGGTGTGTGATGTTGGGGTACCTCAAAGACCCCGAAGCAACGGCTAAATGTATAGACGCGACCAAGGGATGGATGTACACGGGCGATGTGGGAGTGATGCACTCGGACGGGTATTTAGAAATCAAAGACAGGTCAAAGGACGTGATAATAACAGGTGGGGAGAACGTGAGCAGCGTTGAGGTGGAGTCGGCACTGTACAGCCACCCGGCAGTAGACGAGGTGGCGGTGGTTGCACGGCCCGATGACTTCTGGGGCGAGTCGCCATGCGCCTTCGTGACGTTGAAAAAGGAGGTGACGATGAAGCCCACGGAGAAGGAGATTATGGAGTATTGCAGGGAGAAGTTGTCGCATTTTATGGTGCCAAAATCGGTGGTGTTTAGGGACGAGTTGCCTAAGACTTCAACCGGGAAGATTCAGAAGTATCTGCTCAAGGATATCGCAAAAACTATGGATCGTCGTCATCGTCGGTAATGCGGCGGCCAGAGTAGTCGTTCTCAGCTGGATGACAATGAAGGGAAGTTGGTCGTGGATAACTTGTTATCCAATTTTAATAAACTAGAGTTTGTGAACTGCCGAATAATACTTTGGTCAAAAAATTTGTTTGTATTTTGGATAGTTTATTATTTGAGGTAGCTGGTGTTACTATTCTGCGTTTTCTTTTTACTATTTTCTAAATCAAGCGTGTATTATTCTTATTAGAATAATAAGAATAATTTTTAATAACACTTTGTTCCCTAATATTTGAAACATAACATACCGTGTCCCTGATCTACAATCCATCATTTAATTAAATCGTCCTTCTGTTAGATTTTTAATGGAAAATTATATCTTAGTGCATATTGTAGGGGTATTTTCGTAATTCCACAAAAAGAATGAAGCGGAAAAACGAAGAAGTCCTCCTCATCGGTTCAAAATGATTTTGGCTTTGAATCTTTACTTAAAACTTATTTTTATCATGCAAAAATGTTGATATATGCATGGTATAAAGTACTCAAAACTAGGCCATCATATTTAGTGCTATTGTCTAGTTGTTGAGTTAAAAAATTTACTCTTTTCAAGGAAAATAAACACTAGATAATATGTAGAGTTGACTTGCTAATCTAGCGGGACTAAAAACATAATTTTTATGTTGGTTGGTGGCAGTAAAAGTTTCAATTTTATAGTTGACACATATAACATATACGGGTTGGAGTAAGCTTGTTTTCCATAATCAAAGCATAAAAAGTGAAACTTTTTTAGCATGAATAACATGTTTGAGAACTTGAGACACCATTATAGGGACCCTAAGACATAATGGGGACTTTACATAGGAACAACAAGTTGAATGGTCGCTATTTTGGATGAGTAAATCGAAAGTTACCTGCAGTAACCCGCTGGTTTCAAGCTTCCGGAATTGAACAGCCGTCTATCCAATTTACGAAGCCCGTTTTGGGCCACTTAGAGGCCTAATCGGACCTCGGGTGGAACTGAGAAAATGCAGGGACATTTGCTATACATATTTAGCATAAATGTCATACAACATATATGTTTACAGTAAGTTACAATGAACTATAACATAAAAAAATAAAAAAATAATAATAATTTATTAGGTCATATCATAATTAAAGAAAAATATGTAATAATCAAAAGTATTCATTGAAACTCATGGCTAGCTATAACTTAAAGAGTTAGTTTTTCTATAATTATATGTGTAGCTATTTTTCTGATAGTAAAGAGATCAATTCAATGATTTAAAAACAATCTTGCAAAATAGTAGTTGAAAAAAAGAATTTTTGGAACTACAAGAAATTTGTTTTCCAAATTTGTACAAAATTAATGCTCCCTATAATTGTCTTTCCCCTCCCCCCCCCCCTTTGTTTTTCCAGGATCCTCTCTCTGATAGATTATTATCAAATTTATATAGATGAAATACAATGAGGTTTAGCAAAAAGAGAAAGAACCCATAATAGAATTGAAAAAATTCTTTCTATTTTTTAATTTAATAAACAAATAATAGGTTATTTCTAAACAATAGAGTCCGTTTATTTAGTATAAATAGGGATATATATTTTTTGAAAGGCATATTTTTGATAAATCAAGGAACTGAATGAGCACGAGAAAAATATTGCTTAATTTAATAGATAAATAAATAAGAGAACAAGAAAAATAAAAATATATATATATATTCTAATTGATCTTTTACTCATAAGAAGAAGATGTTGTTCATTACTACGTAATTATTATCATTATTTTTTTTTTTGAACAAATTATTATCATTTTTTAAGCAACAAACTGACAAAAAAAAATGCCTGCTTTGCCAAAAAAA
This sequence comes from Ficus erecta, assembly GCA_008635985.1. Classification (NCBI taxonomy): domain Eukaryota; kingdom Viridiplantae; phylum Streptophyta; class Magnoliopsida; order Rosales; family Moraceae; genus Ficus; species Ficus erecta. The sequence goes on along the minus strand of BKCH01002004.1, from coordinate 163,162 downwards.
AACAAAAAAAAAAACAAAACGAAACAAAACAAAAGGCCTTCTATTATTCCTACTCTTTCTTTTATGGGCTGGGCCTGGTGGATGCAGTGAGAAAGAGATGACATCAACAGTTAAACCAAGACATTATTTCAAGTGAGAGAGAGACGGATTACGCTGAATAGAAAGGTTCCCCTTTTAAGAGCTGGCAGCTGGTGTTACGCGTGTCAATATACCTAACAAGGAGATTGAACCAAAAAATAAGAAGCGAACGAAAAAAGTAGAAGATGAACCATGAAAATTAAACTTCAGTTTCAAAAAGTAGAGAAATCCAATCATAAACCTACATGTGTCAGTATAAGCAGGAAGACTAGCATGTCAATTGGTTATCCATGCTTTTTAGATATGTTATAGAAACATCTTTAATGAGAAAGGTCTCATAAATTTCGAATTTAAGCCAACGTTTCATATAGTTTTCCTAATTTGGTTTGGAATCCAATTTACACCACATATAATTTACATTTTGACATAAACGAACCACGTAGAGGTCGAACCGGCCTTTGGACCGAACATGTAAGTTTTAGGAGTCAACAAAATGAACGTTTTTGCTAAGAAATCTTGATCAAGTTCTCGATTTATTTTAAGATATAAATTCTTAACCAAAACGTGTTTTGATAATAAACATTAGAATTCCTAACACAAACCTTAGAAAAACCACTTTTTGGACCAAAATAACCTTAGTTCAACACCAACGGGAGGAAAAACCGTTGATGATGCACAATTAAGAAAGAAAAGTGGAAATTGGTAAAATTAGATAATATAGTAACCTAGTAAACCCGAGGCTTACCAACCAAAATAAGGCTCTCATTGGACATTTGTAGAAAAACCCATTAGTCAGAATTTATTGACTAAGGGGTCAAAATAATTTTCGGTCAAGTCACTAAACCGATTAATGTTTATATATTTTTAATATATTTTTCTAATAAAATATGAGTGGTTATATTTGCATCCACAATATTAATAAATATCCTCACCTAATAATGTTTCTTAATAAAAAAAAATAGTAAATCTATCCTTTAATAGATACTTTTTATTTAATACCACATTTAACCATCTCATGCACTCACTTTTATTTTAAATTTAATTTATTTTTAAAAAAAATAAATTAACAAATCTAAATAAGAAAAAAAAAAGATATATTTTCATTTTCAAAAAGAAAACATAAAATATCTCTAAAAAAAAAGGGGAGAAGAAATAGTAAAAAAGATAAACTTAAGTAATGTCTAAATCAAAAATCAATAAATGTCGTACTGCATTTAAAAAAAATAAATATAGAATTATGTAAATGAACATAGTAACAAAAAAGAAAAGAAAAATCATATACAAAAACACAGAATCAAAATATTAAAAGAAAAGAAAAGAAAAACATAATACTAATAAATTAAAAAAATCAAAATACTTAATTCAATAGTTGTTGGCTATTCAAGAGACATCTTTCTTTTATTTTTATTTTTTTTCATTTGAATCCTCCATTGAAATTTTTCATGTAGTTATAAAAATTTCTAAAGAAAAGAAATTGATGAAGAATAATTTGGAATTTATAAAATGAACAATTTAGAGTTTAGAACAATTTCTTAGGTTTTTTTTAAATATTATTTCCATTTATGATTAATGTGGTGTATGTTTTTTAATTATTTCATAAAAAAAAATATTTTCATTTATAGGTATGTTAAGGTATGAGCATTCTTAATGGTTTTAAAGTAATTTTTTTGTAGGATAAAAATACATTAAAAATCTTTATTAACTTTGTGAGGATATTTATCAATACTGTGGGTGTAAATAAAATCTCTCTAAATATTTAAGAGTGGTCAAGACTAATTTATATACATATCCACTATATTAAAATTAAAAAAAAAAAAAAAAAAACCACTAAAAAAAAAAAAACCACTAAAAAAAAAAGGCTAGGAGGGCCATGGCCTCCTACCCTGCCACCAGCCCCCCCGGGTTATTGAGTCAAATATTGGAATAGAAATTGGGCCTCAGTGGCCTTGGGATTTTCATTTGGTTCTGGTTCGTAACCAAGATACCAGCTGACTACTAACCAGTATCCATCACCTCTGGTGAGACACCAAAAGGGTACAGATTGATAACCACCTCCGTCGGTAGGATACCAGTTGATTACAAGTTGGTAACCACCTTCGCTAATCACATCAGACAGATAGTTACCGGTCGGTAACTGTCAACACTTTTTGATAAACTGAATTTTTTACGAGAATATTTAAAAAATTAAAAAAATAATCAATCACCACAAATGCACATCCACCACAAAAGTACACCAAAATTTCAAAAAAAAAAAAAAAAAAAAGAAGCAAAATTAAAAGTTAGACAATGTTTAGAAAAGGAGGGAAATAGTATTCAATGATACTTTCACCTGTCAATGTACAACTAACACATACAACTAATGGAGCATTCCAAAAATCTTCATGCACCGTTGATACAAGACTGAAAGTGCAAAACCCAGAGAATTTCACGCATGTCAAAATATAGATGGATAAAGGAGGAGATAATCACATTTATTGCTATTTTTCTCATAACTACATTAATTATTTCCCCCTTTTTTGCTCATTACTTGCATCAAGGCCTACTTTAAACCTTTTTTTTTTTTTTTTTTTTTTTTTTTTTAACAGTCTCAAAAAGAGCCAAACCACTGCCAAACTCATCCTAACCAACAGCTAAGAATTTCCTAAATTTAACGCTGTATAAATGTTGTTTTGACATCACATGCTACGAACACCAACTTACACAAAAGAACTTTACTCCTGCTACTCTAGTAAGAAACACCAACGTTGTATACATTGTCTTTTATTCTTTATTCTTTTTTTTTTTTTTAAATAAGAAACGGAAAATAAGAAAACACAGAGATTGACAAGAGAACAAGCTATCCTAAAAATAAAATGACATCATCCAGCAGCAACTAGAAGCGACTCCAATGCCTAAAAGTCAAAAGGAAAGAAAATATATTGTCTTTTATTTAGAACAATGTCAGGGAACATCAGCGATGTTTAATATCATTCACTAAAAGAGGATAACTCTCACAATATGAAGCCCACCAGTGAGACTCACTTATCTATTAGTGTGATGTTAAGCATCAATGATGTTTCCTAATATTTTTCTTCTATTTAACCAGTAATTGGTGAGGGTGGATCATTTATTGTTCACACTTAGATGCGAGTGAATGATCTACCTTGCCTCTTTACCTCTCATCAGTACCCTCCAAATCCATGGTGATGGCGGTGCAGCGTCTCGCGTGGAGGAATCGAAGTTGACCGTGGAAAGCAAAGCTCTCGAAGTAGGATCGGAGCTGGCAGTGGAAATGGAGCTCCCACTGGAGATCCGAGCCGTTCATGGAGAATGGAGCTTGTGCTAGAGAAAAGAGCTCAAGGGAGATCAAGGCTCGTGGGAGAGTTTGGAGCTCGCGGTAGAGAACGAGCTCGCCTAGGAGATGGAGCTGGGAGATCAAGGCTCGTGGGAGAGATTGGAGCTCGCGGTAGAGATCAAGGCTCGTGGGAGAGATTGGAGCTCGCGGTAGAGAACGAGCTCGCCTAGGAGATGGAGCTGGGAGATCCGGTTGGAGATCGGGCAATAAGTTTACTCTAGTTTTTAAGTTGTGACAAAAATCAATCCACACTCAAATTTTATGAAATTTAGCATAATTAGTCCATTAAATAATAATGGACTTAGATCAACGATTAGTAGAAATTGGATTAGACATCAAATGCCCGATCCCATCTAGGGATTTTGATTTAAGCCCTAAGAGCTTAATTATTGGAATATTGCTTTAGCCCAAAAAAAAAAAATGATTGTAAGATTGGATTGGTTTTTAGGAGTCCAATTCCTTATGTTAAACCTTAAGATCATGACCATCCATAAACGTAGAGGCCGAAACCATGTAATTGAACATCATGGCCCAAATAAGTAATCCATCAACCCTTAAGTTTCAGTTAATTAACGGTGATTAATTAATATAAGATTATTTAATTAATCAACAGTGATTAATTAATTTACCATACTTATCAGTGGTTAATTAATTTAGGAAGATTGCTATAACATTGATCAATTAACTCAAGATGATTAGTAAGAACTTAATTAATGATTATTAATTATCTTGGATTAATTAACTAATTAATCCATGATAATTAATAATGATATATTGATTATTTGAATTTAATTAATTTGAAGTAATTAGCAAGGAATTAATTAAGAAGAAAACTAATTAAAAGAGGTTAATTGATTTAAGATAATTAGCTAATGATAATGAGCTAGTTTAAGATGAGTAAAACAATAGAGGAACACATCGTGTGCCACTTCTCGGTAATAAGTAATAGTACTTGTGTTAAGGAAAATAAAATCTAAGAATGAACAATAATGTACACTCAGCCCGGATTTTTTCAGGAATGGATTTATCCTTTATATAATTACCCTTCAATTAAATGACACTTTTGTCTCTGAGTTCATTTTCTCCGCAAAATAAAAAAAGATTAGAAAAAAAGGCTACTGATGAATTTGAAATATATTCCATATCTAATCAATAACAGGTAGTTTGGTAAATAAATTCCAAAAAAAAAAAAAAATTGAAACGTAGGCGTATATTTATACAATTATCCCCATTCAACGTATGAAATATAAATAAGGCTATTACAAACACAGTATACGACATTGGAGTCAACTGTAAACTACTCGTAGGAGCTAGGAACGACAAGGAATCACAAAAGTAAAATAATCACCATACAAAAAATAATAATAAAGACTATAGTAATTGACTTAAAGGGCGTCATTTTATCACTAGACAGATAGAGATTAATCTATTAACTTTGTATCCGTACTTTAAAGCACGCGATATATCCACTATATTTTGTTGTGGACGCTTATGAACAAAGCATATAGAAAAGTGCTTAAAAACTGTAGACAATTAATTAATGGCACTCATCGGTAATTCATGAGCGCCACTCAATGTGGCTAAATGGATATTGCCTCTTACAATATACAAAAACACTATTACAAACTTGAGACACTTCTACAAGGATTATATTCCACTTCTGTACAGAATGGACGTGGAAAGCATATGGTGTCGGTTTACTGAAACCGTCGTGTAATCGCTGGTTTACATGACGGTTTTAATAAACCGTTGTGTAATTACCTTTTAACCACGTCTGTCACATGATGTCGCAAACACTTCAGAAATTCGATTTCAGCAATTCAGAATCGTTGCAAAGTTTGTCAAAAGCAACAGTGGCATGACAAAGGTTAGAAAATGGTTAATTGGCATTGTTGGAAAAGCTGATGCTGAACAAACGAAGAATTTTACTGACTGCTTCATCAGCAGGATTGCTGTGGCCTTTATATAGCAATGCATATTGTAGTTTATGGGAATATATATGGTTTGATTGGTGAGACAGGCATGAATATTTCTGTAAAATATATTTTCCAATCTTGTGACAATCATGAGATTTTCTATTTTTTATTTGTTAAATCTATATCCAGTTCTTTCTACTATTTCTTGAGAAAAGTTTTGTTTAGTTCTTGCCAAAAAAAAAAAAAAGAAAAAAAGAAAAAAGAATTGCTAATTATGATCTATTTGGTGCCTGCAGGTAGTTCATAATTAGTTGGTCTACAATTTTATAGTGTTTAATATGTCTAACAAAAAGAAAAAATAAACCTAGATCACCATTTTAGTCCTCGAGCAAGCTTGCATTGGGAAGCTCTAATTAGCCCCAATTTTCCTAATTAATTAACTCCTCTGGGGACTCATTACGCATTCTACCTAAACATTTCTTTGTTCGAAAAATGCTAAAATACAATATCAGGTATAACAATTGTTAGACATGGATCTATTTGCAATACACTAGTCTCTAAAGCAACAATATAGAGTCTCTCACTCGGATAGACCCTAAAATGAGAAAACATGTTCAATCCAACGAGGTTGAGCAAGCTTTTCCATTAACACAACTATAAAATATAGGCCATTTAGTAAAGTTTTTGTTTTTGTTTTTTTTTTTTTTGATTTATTTACGTTTTTATACCTTGTATTTTGCTTTTATTCAGAAAGTATATAATTCATTTTGAACTTAATATACAAAATTTGATACCCTTTTCTCGGTCGCACTTAATTTTGATCTTAAAATACCTAAATTTCCCATCTAAAGAAAGACTATAATTATCTATTATTTACATTTTTATATCATGTATTTTATTTTTATTTAAAAAGTATACAATGTAGTTTAAAATTTTACAGTTTTATATTATTAGATTACACTCAGTACGTAAATCTATACAGTTTCTCGATTAACACTTAATTATTGCATTTAAAATACTCAAAATACCCTTGAATTTAAAATTAAAAACAATCAAATAAATTCTAGTTTAAATGATAAAGTTAAATTTATACTGTCTCGCTTGGCAATTAGAATTTCTTGAATAATACATAATTGTAGTATTTCTTTTTAAGGGTAATTTGGGTATTTTAAGGTCAAAATTAAGTATTGACCGAGAAAAGTATATGAATTTGTATATTAAGCATAATCTGATAGTATACAAATGTAAAAATTCAAAACGCAGAGTATACTTTCTGAATAAAAGTAAAATACAAGGTATAAAAAAGTAAATAACCCTTTTGTTTTTAGATAGTAGAAAAAAAAGAAGTAAAAGTTGTAGCATTTCAGTAAGTGTTTAAGATCCATATTTTTGGAAGAGCTTTTGAAGTTGAAATAAATTTAAAGTTTTCTAAATAAGAAAGTTAAATGAAGTTTATTATGTCTAATTTAAACTTTTATACAAATTCTAAAGTTTAATTAAAAGAGTTTTTTCCAAAAGTCATATTTTCTGATTTTGACAGTAAGTTTTTCTTCAAACTAGAAGCTTTTGCCACAAACATCCAAAAAAGTCAAAAGTAACTTGTATAAGGCTCTATCAAATAATAGGCTGAATGCTCATTTTCTTTACGTGGGCAAGTGGTGGCAAGCATTATAGTATATAGTTTTTCTCCATGCCTTCTTTAGATTCTAAAATTTTTAATTACAAATGGGATCCCACATTTCTTTTTCTTTTTTAAAACACCACAAGCACACAAAAAAACATGAGAAAATTACCAACATAACCACCTTTTTTTTATCTATTAAACAATAAGATACAAATTTCTCATTCTTGACCAGCATGACATAAATTTTTATTTAATACACCACAATCACCCAAAAACACATGAGAAAATTACCAACATAACCACCTCTTTTTTTTTCATCTATTAAACAACAAGACAAAAATTTCTCATTCTTAACAAATATGATACAAATTTTAGTTAACTTTTATTTAATCTTGTATCATATTAATCCAGTTTTTATTTTTGTGTCATATTGATTTAATGGTCTTTAAACTTGTATTATTCAGGTCCCCCACCAACAAACATATCATATTAATCTAGTTTTTATTTTTTGTGTCATATTGATCGAGTGATTTTTAAATTTGTATCCCCCCACCAACAAACATTTTCCCAAAGATGTAGGGCCCACATTTCTTACGTGAATGTTGACACAACTTTCCGACAATTTTTTTTTTAACTTTTTTTCCCCAACATCTCTCACTTCGTACAAACATTTTTCAATCTCTTAGCCGAAACGCACACTGGTTCAACCTTCTAGCCAGTTGCCTACACAAGAGCGCACGCTGCAGCTTGTTGGCGAGAAACTTTATTGGCAATTGCCTGCAAGTTCCTTTGTTGAAATTGTTTCTTTACCAAAAAATTTTTTTTTTTTTAATTACGCCTAGTCCCTTTTTTTTTTTTTTTTTTTTTTAACCTTCATCTCTATTTTTAATATATATATATATTGTTAACAGAAAATTGAACAATATCCTCACTTATATCTTTCTTAATTATGAACCCATTTGATTCCACGTTACATCTTAAAACATGTCATTACTTTAATATAAATAAATAAAATATAAATTAATCCCTCTTGGCAAGAGTGTCGGAGCATTTTCTTATTTATATATTGTTCTCCCACTATCACAAGAATTGCTCCACTAAAATCTGATATTGAATAGAATACAAACAAAACTTTATGTGCCACCCACCCTCCCCGATAAAAGCTAATTTACGTTACATCTTAAAATATGTCATCATTTTTGCCATGCGAACTTCTCTATGTAATTAGCTTGAAGGTCATCAATCATTATTTAGCTTTCACAAAATAACAGTGACTCCTGACATCATCCACTTATTCAGAACTTACATCAATACAAAAAAAGATCCCACGACAATTAAAAATCGTTATCAAAAGATAACACAACGGTTTTTTAACCGTCGTGGAAACTTCATGGATTTCATGATAATTTTTTTAACCGTCGCGTTATCTTACATTCCATGATGGTTATGGACCGTCGTGACAAACTTAGTATCACACCGGTGCACTTGTGTCTGCAAAGGGATTACATGACGGTTTCAGTAAAAACCGTCGTCGAAAGAAAAATTCAATAAGTGATAGATATTTAATCATTTTTTATTTATTAATATTAGACGGACAACAAATATGAAACGTGTATGGAATAAACAAGCAGAGAAAAGCAAAAGCTAAAGCTAAAGTAAAAAAATGATAATACCAAAATTTTTTAAAAAATTGTTACATGACGAGTTTGGACTTATCACATGACGACCTGTCAGGAGGACAAAAGACATTGAAGAAAAAAACTTACGTGCTTTTACAATAAATATATATATTTATATACACATATGTAATATGTAATAAGAGATTATTGTTACATACAAAATTTATTATTGAAATTGTACATTTATATTATTAATAGATACTATTATTTTAATTATTAAATAAAATTTTGGTCTAATCTATGATTAGAAACCGATTTTTATCGCAGGTTAGAAATTTAATATGAATACTCTCGGATCAAATCATCGAAATTTAATTGAATAGTTAAAATGACAAAATGAAAGGTATAAAAATTTTTTTTCTTTTTTTTTTAAAGAAAAATCTCTTTTGTGTTTCTCTTTCTTTCATAACTAATTATATTACACGCATAAATTTACAATAGATAAACAAAATAAAATAAAATAAAACGTGAAGTGATATGAATTGGGCCATTTATTCACATAGCTGTCACCCAGCAAGCATTAAAGATAGGAAGAAAGGCCCATTTGTGCTTTTATTATGAATGGGAGATAACAGTCACTGGCTCTCAAAAAACGTGCCTTTTTACAAACAGTCACATGCTGTCAAATAACGTTCACCACTAAAAATAATAATAAAAAAAATAAACCCACAAATAACCTTTTTCATCTTTTCCATTAAAAGCTTTTTTTAATGTCACACATGGCTCTTGTAGTGATTAATGACTCAGACTCTCACAAAACAAAACCAACTAAACTTGTTGGACTATTTTCCTTCCCGTCTCCTCAAAGCTCCTATCTTCGTCCTCTGCAAAAACCTTACCGACTATGGAGAACCTAAAGCCAAACCAAGCAAACTTTTCTCCGCTAACCCCAATCGGCTTCCTTGAAAGAGCCGCCACGGTCTACGGCGACTGCCTTTCCATCGTCTACAACGACACTGTCTACACCTGGTCCGATACCTACCGGAGATGCCTGCGTTTAGCCTCGTCAATTGTAGTTTCTCTCGGAATAAAGAGGCGCCAAGTCGTGTCGGTTGTAGCCGCCAACGTCCCCGCCATGTACGAGCTCCACTTCGCTGTCCCCATGGCCGGCGCAGTCCTCAACACCCTCAACACCAGGCTTGACGCCCGCACAATCTCCTCCATGCTCCGTCATAGCGAGTCCAAGCTCGTCTTCGTCGACCAATACTCCGTCAACCTCGTCCTCGATGCCGTCAACTTGTTTCCCGAACATACTCCTGTCCCTCGACTCGTCCTCATCGCCGACGAATTAACCCCCTCGCCATCACCGGTGATTGATATTAACAGTCCTTTCTACTCTACTTATGAGGAGATAGTGGAGAGAGGCGATTCCGGATTCCAATGGCTGAGGCCGGAAACCGAGTGGGACCCGATTGTACTGAATTATACCTCCGGTACGACATCATCTCCAAAGGGTGTTGTTCACTGTCACAGGGGGATTTTTATCGTTACTGTGGATTCATTGGTTGACTGGGCTGTACCTAAACAGCCAGTCCATTTATGGACTCTCCCCATGTTTCATGCCAATGGATGGACTTATCCTTGGGGGATGGCTGCCGTTGGCGGAACCAACATCTGTCTTCGTAAATTCGATGGTCCCGCAATCTTCAACCTCATCCGCCGCCATGGTGTGACTCATATGTGCGGTGCGCCGGTGGTCCTAAACATGCTGTCCAACACCCCCAACGCCAAACCTCTCCAAACCCCTGTTCATGTCATGACCGCCGGAGCGCCACCTCCCTCGGCGGTGCTTCTACGAACGGAAGCCCTCGGCTTTGTCGTCAGCCACGGCTTTGGGATGACAGAGACCGGAGGAATAGTTATATCCTGCGCGTGGAAGCGGAAGTGGAACATGCTGCCCGCAACAGAGAGGGCGCGGCTCAAGGCTCGGCAAGGCGTGAGGACGGCCGCAATGGCGGAGGTAGACGTCGTCGATCCGAATTCCGGTATGAGCGTGGCGAGAGACGGATTGACGTTAGGGGAGATAGCGGTGAGAGGTGGGTGTGTGATGTTGGGGTACCTCAAAGACCCCGAAGCAACGGCTAAATGTATAGACGCGACCAAGGGATGGATGTACACTGGCGATGTGGGAGTGATGCACTTGGACGGGTATTTAGAAATCAAAGACAGGTCAAAGGACGTCATAATAACAGGTGGGGAGAACGTGAGCAGCGTTGAGGTGGAGTCGGCGCTGTATGGCCATCCGGCGGTTGACGAGGCGGCGGTGGTTGCACGGCCCGACGACTTCTGGGGCGAGTCTCCGTGCGCCTTTGTGAAATTGAAAAATGGGGTGACGAGGAAGCCCACGGAGGAGGAGATTATCAAGTATTGCAGGGAGAAGTTGCCGCATTACATGGTGCCAAAATCGGTGGTGTTTAAGGACGAGCTGCCTAAGACTTCAACCGGGAAGATTCAGAAGTTTCTGCTTAAAGATATCGCCAAAAAGATGGGATTACCGTCGGCGGCTGCGGCTAATGGAGTAGTCGTTCTGAGCCGGCTGTAGATGATGGGAGTTTGGTCGCTGGCTAGCTTTGTATCCAGTAGTTTAAACTAGTGTTTGCGAAATTGTGAACAATACTTTGGTTTACAAATCGGTTTGTGTTTTGGGTACTTTTTTATTTGATCTAGCTGGTGTTGAGTACGAGTATATGTTACCTTTTTACTAATTTTCAAATCTAGCTAGGGTAGTGGCTTTTTTTTTTTTTTTTTTTTTTTTGGAGTTAAATATAGAGCAACCTAGGGAAAATATTATATTATTGTAATATAAGGTATATTTAAGTTGTTATTTAATTTTTTTTTTCACATAAGGTATATTTACTTAAATTATTTACATATATATTTATAGATGCATGTTCATTTAGAGCATGAGCATTGACGTTGTGGATTTATTTTTTATCCACAATCTCCTACTAATATTATTATACAATGATGACCTCTTGTGCACTTTTATCCCGGTTTGTTTTTTTGTTTTTTTTGTTTTGGTTAACATAATATAATCTCTTTTATTTTTTGTGAATATATTTGCATTCAAATTATGCAAATGAATCTAAATGTTATTCATCTAGATCTAAATCTTTCAGTAGATTAATAATAATACGACAAGTTTTTTTTTTTTTAACTCAAATAACCCAATTCTCGAGCTTGGGAAAAAAAATGATGGTATGAAGATACTATGCCTTGAGGTTGTGATCTCAAGTGTTTGACAGAAGGATAATGACAGAAAAACAAAAGATTAAAACGAGAACATAAGATATTAAAGACAAAAAAATGAGGAAAATAAATTAAAAACGGGAAAAATATAATTAGACACGAGAAAACAAAGGAAGAATGACAAGGACGACAGCGAATGGTAAAAAAAAAAAAAATTAGAGGAAAAACAAATAAGAACAAGAACAAGACCTCAAAACGACAAAACCAGCGTGAACGACAATAAACAACAAATGAGAACAAGACCTCAGCGAACGACGACAAGCATGGAAAACGACAGGAAAATAGCACAAAACAACAACTAAGCGACAATCTTTAGCGCGGCGCGGGGGGGGGGGGGGGGGGTGGAGTGCGCCCCGTAAAATCTATATATATAGCGATAGATACCCATAATTTAGATAAATAAACAAGAAAATGAAAATTGTCAACCATCGACAACAAAACAGTGAAATAAAAATCAAAAAGACAAAAGAAGTTGACAACAAACTTCAAGACAAGTTTTTACAATAAACCGACTATTAGAAACAAAGAAGCTTAGGCAAATTGGTGGCATGTTCCGTTATTCAAAATTTTTCTTAATCAATCTTGATTTTTAATTACACCTAGTTCCTCCCCCCCCCCCCCCCCCCCCCCCCCCCCCCCCCCCCTTTCATCTACTGTTTTGACATATTTCATTAATCAACTTTATGAAAAGAGTGAATAATTAAAACAGTTGTACTTACACCTGCTAGCTGTTGGTTTTGAAAACCATAAAAATGGAAATTTAACGAAATGATTGTAGACGATATGATTGTGTGCATAAAACGTTTTATGCACAATAATAAATTAATATATCGGTATGCTGTAGATATTAATTTAATATATGTACAAGAATAAGAATTTTACTCCCTCAAAAAAAAAAAAAAAAGAATTTTACTGTTTTCTAATTAGGTCGATAATATAATGTGACGATCCAAATTATGAGACACCTTAGGTCTTTCACATCTAATCTCGATACCAATCGAACGTATATGTGGGTGTCTCTATTCATTGGGTATGATCACTATCTCACATTCAAGTGTTCTTTGCTTTTGATCCCTGAACACATGAGAGAAGCAATGTAAGAGGAACTTTTCTCTATAGGGTTTTCTCTTTCAATAAAAGAGGCAAATATTATGATCTCATAGGATAAATCACATATTCATAGTACCATGAGAAATACCTAATTGGATAATCTTTTAAATTAATTAAAATAAAAGCAATTGGCCACCTCCCACCAACTAGGAGGTGTCGTGCGCCACTGGCTGGTGGCGATTTGATTTTTCTCTTATTCAACTTTTGAATAAATGTTTCCTATTTGAATTTAAATATCTATATAAAAATCGAATTTTTGTTTAAAGATATTTTAAACTTAAAATAGGAAACTTATATGATAAAAATTTGCACACTCATGGATTAGACTCGTTTGTACATATACTCACTAAACTTTTCAAATTTGATAATTTAGTCCCTAAACTTTTTTACTTGGCAATCAGCCCTCTGAATTTATTATTTTTGACAATTCAGTCATTTTTGTTCAAATTTGTTAAAATTTAAACGGTTTTTTCACATATTACTTACACATTATAGTCTAAAAAGAGCATTGTTGATCATTTTTACTTAACTTCAATAGAATTTTCTTTGAAAATTGGAACCTAATTCAACTATACTCAAACTTAAACCTAAATTTTAAAAGAAATTTGTATTGAAATTAAGTAAAAATTATCAACACTGTCCCTTTTGAACTATATTGTGTAAGTATTGTGCAAATATTTGTCTTAATTTAAATTTATTTAAACAAAAATGATTGAATTACCAAAAATTAAAAATTCAGGGCGTTGATTGTCAGGAAAAAAATGTTCAGAGACTAAATTTTCAAATTCAAAAAGTTTAGAGGGCATTCATACAAATAAGCCCATGGATTATCCTTGTAGTGTAGGCGTCTATCACAGTTTGGGTGACCACACTGGATCATCCAATAAAGATTTATTTAATTAATCACATTTTTAATTTATACAATTAATTCTGAATAAACATATGAAGTGAAGATGTATTAATTTAGGATTCGCCGATTTTCAATCAATCCAATTAAAGACGCAAGGTTCAAGTAGTATCGTGGAGATGTCATAGGGAAATATGAATTTATAATTTCAAGTTTAAATAAATATGACAATTAATTAAGCTCTTTAATTCATATGCATCAACTTATTAATTCCAAAGTTATTCAACTATAAACTTGAAACTGTACTTTTCAAATTACAAATATAATTTACTCAAAGAGTTTGAATCATCCATTGATATAATTGCTACATATAGATTAATTATCTATAAACAGTTCATGATTAGAACTATATTTCATTTATCCATTAACCTCTCTAATTATATTTTTTCTTTTCAAGTACTACTGATTTTCTAATCAATATATTCATGATCTTATCATAAATTCAGCATTCTTATTTTCCAAGCTACGTATCAACTCTTAAGAGAACTATCTATATACTTCATATTGAAGGAACGGATTTCATCTTATTAAATTAACATTCCCAGTTATTTACTTTATTATGTCTTCATGATACATGAAATAAGATTCAACATCTTGTGAATTTACACTGAGCAAGTCAAAAGACATAACACCATAAATACAAGTATGTTGACAACTCAGAATTGAGACCATTCCATATATACTCATCAATAATTAAGTATGAATATACTATATATATACTAACAGAGATTATCGGAGATTCAATTTAATTGTGTTCCCGTTTTATAAGCATATCATAGAAAAAAACACTTTAATCCCAATGATACCTCAACAACAATCCTGATAGTATTGACCCATTCATAATAGAGTACAGTACTGTGCTAGTAATAGTTAATTAAAAATCATAAATTTAATTATTTAATACAGTCTATTTTAAATTAATTATTCTTAAATATTATCCCATTGTAAGTAGCACTTATATACAATATTTAAAAACAGATTAATAATCAAGGAATTATATGATAATTGTTAAGGATCAAGCACACATAGAAGTATAATGAAATAGAACTAATTTACCTTTTAACCTCATATACATTATGGGTATCAATCCTAACAATATACTATAAATTATTTTATTATATTTTATTTTAGTTTTCGTAATAATATACTACTAAATCAATGTAAGAGAAAATTAAACAATACCCTTACTTTGTTTTTTTTTTTTTTTTTTTTTTGTACCTATTCGGTTCCACATTGCATCTCAAAACATGTCCTCACTTAATTAACGAATAAATAAAATCTAAACTAATCCCCCTTGCCAACAATGTCCTACATTTTCTTATGATCTCTATATTGTTCTCCCACTGGCTATAACCAGATTTGCTCCACCATCCGTTGGATTGCATATGATTTTGAAACAAAATTTATGCTATTTGCTTCACGGAATGTCATTTAGTACAAGTTCTTCTTTTCCCCCTCAATTAAAAGTTAATTTACTTTGAGATAAAACATGTACAGTCCAAAGTTGCTTCAATTTTTTGGCCATGCGAACTTCTCTATGTAATTAGCCTGTATGAAACGCATCAATCGTTATTCAGCATTCATAATTAGAAAACGCAAAGATCGTCAGACAAAATCAGTCGATTCATACTTAAAAAATAATAATAAAGGAAAAAAAATTCATCAAATGATAGAACCAATCATTTTTTTATACTTTTACTTTTTTTTTTTTTTTTTTCAAAACTTAACATAGCTATTAAATTAGCTTTTCAATGATTAATAACGAATTTACAAATGTTAACATAGATACTTGTAAAATAAACTGTTAAAAAAATAAATTCAATAATTAAATAAAAATACCTACTAATAAAGCAAACATATACTTACCGTCGTTAATATTTTTCGTTTTTTTTTTTTTTTTTTTTGGTAAGAACAATCACTTTTGCGTCTCCCCTCTCTTTTATAATAGCAGTCACTCTCTCATTAATACATGCACCATAAAATAAATCTAGTTAGTTGAAATTGCCTTTTCCTTCTCTTTAATTAAAAGATTATTTTAAGTTCCCACATGGCCCCTGCATTGATGAATGGGACTCCCACAAAGTGAAGCCAACTAACCTTTTTGGACTATTTTCCCTCCCAACTCTTTTCTTCACCCAAAGCTGCAACCGTTGCCTACAATGGAGAATCTGAAGCCAAACCAAGCAAACTCTTCCCCTCTAACCCCAATCGGCTTCCTCGAAAGATCTGCCACCGTCTACGGCGACTGCCCCTCCATCGTCTACAACGACTCTGTCTATACCTGGTTGGATACCTACCAGCGATGCCTGCGTTTAGCCTCGTCAATCGTCGTTTCACTCGGAATAAAGAGGCGCCAAGTCGTGTCGGTCGTCGCCTCCAACATCCCCGCCATGTACGAGCTCCACTTCGCTGTCCCCATGGCCGGTGCCGTCCTCAACAACCTCAACACCAGGCTTGATGCTCGCACAATCTCCTCCATGCTCCGTCACAGCGAGTCCAAGCTCGTCTTCGTCGACCAACACTCCGTCGACCTCGTCCTCGATGCCGTCTCTTTGTTTCCCGAGCATACTCCGGTCCCGCGACTTGTCCTCATCGCCGACGAATTAGCCCCATCACCTTCACCGGAGATTGGTGTCAATAGTCGTTTCTACTCCACTTACGAGGAGTTGGTAGATAGAGGTGATTCTGAGTTTCAGTGGTTGAGGCCGGAAACAGAGTGGGACCCGATTGTACTGAATTACACCTCCGGTACGACGTCGTCTCCGAAGGGAGTCGTTCACTGTCACAGGGGGATTTTTACCGTTACTGTTGACTCATTGGTTGACTGGTCCGTACCCAAACAGCCGGTCTATTTATGGACTCTTCCAATGTTTCATGGCAATGGTTGGAGTTATACATGGGGGATGGCCGCCGTTGGCGGGACCAATATCTGTCTCCGAAAATTCGACGGTCCGGCCATCTTCAACCTCATCCGCCGCCATGGCGTGACTCACATCTGCGGTGCGCCGGTGGTCCTAAACATGCTGTCCAACACCCCCAACGCCCAACCTCTCCAAACTCCAGTTCAGATCATGACCGCCGGAGCGCCACCTCCTTCGGCGGTGCTTCTGCGAACGGAAGCCCTTGGCTTTATTGTCAGCCACAGCTTCGGGATGACGGAGACAGGAGGAATGGTTATATCCTGTGCGTGGAAGCGGAAATGGAACCCGCTGCCCGCGGCAGAAAGGGCGCGACTCAAGGCTCGGCAAGGCGTAAGGACGGCGGCAATGGCGGAAGTAGACGTTGTGGATCCGAATTCCGGTATGAGCGTGGCGAGAGATGGAATGACGTTGGGGGAGATAGTGGTGAGAGGTGGGTGTGTGATGTTGGGGTACCTCAAAGACCCCGAAGCAACGGCTAAATGTATAGACGCGAACAAGGGATGGATGTACACGGGCGATGTGGGAGTGATGCACTCGGACGGGTATTTAGAAATCAAAGACAGGTCAAAGGACGTCATAATAACAGGTGGGGAGAACGTGAGCAGCGTTGAGGTGGAGTCGGCGCTGTATGGCCATCCGGCGGTCGACGAGGCGGCGGTGGTTGCACGGCCCGACGACTTTTGGGGCGAGTCGCCGTGCGCCTTCGTCAAATTGAAAAACGGGGTGACGAGGAAGCCTACGGAGGGGGAGATTATAGAGTATTGCAGGGAGAAGTTACCCCATTACATGGTGCCAAAATCGGTGGTGTTTAAGGACGAGCTGCCTAAGACTTCAACCGGGAAGATTCAGAAGTTTCTGCTTAAAGATATCGCAAAAGAGATGGGATCGGCGGCGACGACGGCGGCTGGAGTAGTCGTTCCGAGCCGGATGTAGATGATGGAAAGTTGGTCGCTGGCTAGCTTGGTATCCAATTGTAATAAACTAGTGTTTTTAATGAAGTGTTTGAATAATACTTTGTTTCACAAATTTATGTGTTTATTTTGCGTAGTTTATTACTCGAGTCAGCTGATGTTAAGTACTATTTTGTTTTTACTCCTTTTCAAAGCATGGCCGCGTTCGGGGAGGGTGGCTGATGTAAGAATAATATTACTATTAGCTTGTTTTGTTATTTTTATTATTTTATTAAAGTTTTGTTATTTTATTTAGTTGTTGTTTTTTTATTTTAGTATCGTTTGGATTATTGTTAGTAAGGCTATATAAATCTAAGACAAGCAGTGTAATAGATCATTATTGAATATTTGATATTGAAATCAGAGTATTAATTTTTCCTCATCATTTTGAGGGTTTCCCCTTTGATTATGGATTTGGCTTGAATTATTTCCAATTTTACTGCATCAGTGGCTTTTTAGTTTTTTAATCAATAGCATCCTAATTAGTACATATCACCATAAATAGGGAGAAAAACAAAGAAACACTTTGTTTTTTTTTTTTTTTTTTCCCTCTCAATAACTTAATATGATCCTTTAATTATTATTCTAAATCTTTAATTTACACTTAGAGAGTGGAACCTTGGTTGAACCATGGTTTGTTATTTTTTATTGCATAATTATTAAACTTGTTTCGTTGAAGCACATGTTGTGATTAATTAGCAATATTCATTGCTACAGAATTAATCAAATTAAGAATTGAACAACCTGCTCGGCATGCATTCTAATATCGTTCTTTATAGGAATGTCCATAAATCTGAATAACAATTCTTCTCATTTCTTGAGCAAACATAGATATACTAGGTTGTTCTTTCTTTTTTCCCCCATAGTTGCCCTCTTTGATTTCAACTTTACTAACTATTTAACTTTTCTCATTGAAACGCATGTTGTGATTAGCAGTAATTAACTAATTTTTAAATTGGATAACATGTTCTATACTGCATGAATTCTAATAGCATATCATTTCCATATAGGTACGTCCACAAATCTAAGAAACTACTCTTCTCGTTATTTGAGTAGACATAATTACATATGTTGTCTTGTACCAATATACTTCTGTATATCGTGGGTGTAATCCAGTGGGGTGTGGGGATTCAAGGGTGCGTTATTTCGCATACAAGCATCCCCATATATACCCAATGAACAACAGGAAAATAAACTTACACAGAAATAAAAGAAAAGACAAAAGATTTATATATAATTTGGCAAGATTACCTTCGTCTACGGAGGGAGAATAAATTTGCTATCAACTTCAGGATCACACACTTAATAAACTCTCTCTCAAACTCTCTACCCAGAGCCCCTTGCACCTATCTCTCTCTTCACTCTTTCTCAAAAAAAAGACACACTCTCTCTGTTTTCTACACATAACTCTTATTAACACAATACACTTATTAATTTATAGGCTCTCAATGGGACACAAAATTAATACTTTCCCAGACTCACAAAAAATAAAATACTTATCCAAAACTTATTTGATTTAGGTGATTTATTTTTATTTTTAGTTTTTGCTTAATATAGGTGATTTATTAGCATTAGAAAACTTACCCAACTTTGTATATCATAACTTATATTTAGTGTTTTTTAATAAATGTCCCGAAGAGAGTACATATTTGAAATATTGTCCTATCTATAATGACTTCACGATTTTTGCTTTATTATAATGTCAAATCAAAAGTGGTCAACAGGACAAATCCAAACAGTGAGGTAAAAATCCTAAACATGTGTACTAAATGTTTTGATTTATTATAAAAGTTTTGATATATTTCCAGGTAAAGTCTCATGTTTATGCTTTTTTTTTTTTATTTTTTTTTTCATATGATGGAAATAAATAACAAGGTTGAAGAGGCATCTTGTAAGTACCATGAACTGGCAACGGGGAAAACCCATCCTATCCCCACCAATTTAAATGGGTTACAAGGCGGGTACGGAGAATGTTTTTATTTGTGGGGTGGGTTGGCAAGAAGACTACCCCACCCCAAACCGGCTCATTGCCATCCTTACCCACAATTTTCTCTTGTATTTATGTTAAGTTCATTCACCACACTACTTGCTAGTGAATTCTTCTCTTTATTCCTTGTATGTAGATCATATTATTTATGTTAAATCATTCTCTTCTTTTATTATTTTTATTTTTCTTATTTAAGTTTTATATAATCTGTTGCCTCTAGCAATATACAAAGAGACTGTTACAAACATGAGACACTATGTACTACAAGTATATTAGGCCTGTTTGAATAGCGGGTTTTGTCGATCTCATCTTGAAAGGGGGAAGCAAATGAATGATATAAATTTAAAAATAATTATATCAACCTCATCTTGAAAGGGGGAAGCATATGAATGATATAAATTTAAAAATAATTATATCAACATGACATAAAAATTAATATTAAACTAAGCATATGAATGATATAAATTTAAAAACAATTATATCAACATGACATAAAAATTAATACTAAACTAACATGACATAAAATTAAACTAAAATAACTAAAATTTGTGTCATATTAGTTAAGAATGAAGACTTTATGTGATGCTAAGTAATAGATGAAAAAAATTAAAATGTGGTTATTTAGGTAATTTCCTCTCTTAAAAAAGGACTCAATATAGTATTTGGTTACCACTCTTGAAAGTTGAATAATTTGTAACCCAATTAATTTAACCGAACAAAATCCAATTAACTCAACCCAATTTAACCCGCTCATAAGGTTAGCCCAACTCACCCAACCCGAATTTTCAGTTGGTGGATTTGGATTAAAATTAGTAATCTACCATAAACTCAACCCAACCAATCAAATTTTTTTGTGTTTTTAACATATATTTTTATTATAAATTAATTAGTTTTTATTATGGTTTATAACATTTATATTTAAACTTGCAGGGTTGATATTGTATTTTTGTATTTGCTTTGTTATAAGATTTAAGATATTGAAATAGATTTGATCTTGTCAACTCAAAATCGAAAGTATGTTACGAATTTGTTATTTTTCCATATATTTTGATTTAATATTGAATTATAAACTTTATTTTATTTTTTTAATGCACAACTCATCAACCCACTCAACCGAACCTGATTTTGATTGAATGAGTTGATTTAAAATTTTGGATTGACTGGACGGATTAAAACTTTTTCCATCCCATTCATCTTAAAAATCTTAAAAACTCACCCAACCCACCCGATGTTCACCCATTAAAAAAGTTTTCTTTATTTTAAAAAATAAAGTGGTTTATTTTAAAATGAACTCCCATCATTTTTGGGAATCCTTTTTTTTTTTTTTTTTTTATATATTTTACACAATAACATTTTCAAATTCAAAAATTCCTCTATTTTACTTCTAGTTTTAAATGCCATAATTTTTTCATTTCATTTTCGATTAAGACAATTCTTTTTTCAATGTGTTCATAATGAAGAGTAAAACATATCTAGATTCATACCCTTGTAAAATATAACAAGAGTTTATTATATTTGTCAGAAAATTATCTTTCAAGTGACTATTTTAATATTTATCCAAACATCATTTGAGAAATTATTTCATTTTCAGAATTACAGTTTAATTACACATTAAAACATTATTTATGAACTAAACAAAAATGACTAATCATTTTAGAAAATAATAATTGTCATCTCAAAATAAAACCTACGAACCAATCAGGCCCATTGTATTCCATGCCTGAATAAAACAAACGAGGAAAGTACACGACATCGGTCATAAATACTAGACAGGAAAGGCGCGGTTTCAACATCGGTTTAACTTACCATGTCGATCTGCATAAAATGGTGTGGCGCATCAATTTTCCCTTTTATGGGGAGTTTTCATATGGGTTGATACTTCAAAAGACCATCTTTTTTTTTTCTTTTTTTCTTTTTTTTTTAATTTTATTGCCCTCCCGTGGCTGAAATTCTACTATGGCTCATACAACATATGGCTATAGCAAAATGTTGGCTTAAAGTTTTGAGTTCAACAAAAAAGAATAAATTTTGCTCGTGTGCAGATGAGTTGGCAAATCCTTTCGGGTTTTCAATAGGAACAAGAACTTTGATTTACAATATTCCTCAGTGAGGATTATTTCATTATTATATAGATATATATGTATATAAGTGGTGGCATGGAAACAACTAAAACAACAAAACAGAACAGAAATTTCAAAAGACAATCATAGGGAAAACAAGCCGAAAATCATGCAGTCCAGAAAGCACGCAGTACTAGTCTTTCGCCAGATACTTCATGGGTTGGCCGGAGTGTGCGGTTCTGAGGAGGAAGGCAAGTGATCTTTGCCGAGTGTCGGCAATTTTGTCTTAGGCAACTCAGGAAACTTGGCAACCTCCGGCAGCTCAGGCTTCGGGAAGAACGGTAACGGCGGGAATTCCAACTTGGGAAATCCTGCTGGCAGCTCAGGAATGGGAAAACTCGAAAAATGAGGAAGCTCGGGCAATTCAGGTAGATCAGGAAGCTCTGGCAAAGTTGCCTCCAAAAGATGGCGCGCCTCTACCGGGAAAGCGTTGTTGCTCAACAGGATTAGCAAGTTTGTCACAAGCAAGAGTGGCATGACAAAGGATTTTAGATGGTTAAAAGCCATTGACGGAGTAGCTAAGGACTTCGAAAGAAGATAAATTTCTACTGATTGCTTGAGCCGGACTCGGCCTGCTGTGGCCTTTATAGGCAAGACATAGAGTAGTTGGTTGGGAATTTTATGCTTTGATGGGTGAAAAAAGCTTGAATATTTTCTGTAAAATTTCTTACCAATCTTGTGACAGTCGTGAGTTTCTTTTGTTTCTTTTTTTTCCCATTTTTCTCTACTTTTTCTTGAGAAAAGTTTTGTTTTAACTTGTAGTTTTTGCCAAAAAAGAATTGCTTTGATCTTTATGGTGCCTGGTAGTTAAGAAACCTAGAATTATGGTTTGGTGCCTTGAAGTTCATAATTAGTTGATCTACTTTTACAAGTGTTTGGTTTATCTAACAAAATAATTTTCACACATTTTCTCTTTTTTCACACGTACAAAAGTTATATAATATAATTCGTATATCATAAAAGATTACCATATATAGCACAAGATTTCTCCACATATTCTTTCTAGTCGAGCTTCTTTGTCTGTCATTATACCTCAAGAAGTAGAAAGAATTACAATCTCCATCCCTCCTAAAATTCTTGGGATTCATTGATAATTTAAATAAATTCGTAGACAGAGTCGACTAATCTGTTTAAAATTTAAAACAGTTTTATCTGGTCCTTTCCTATTCCTTTTCCTTCTATGTCGTAGGGTTAAAACCAAAAAAAGATTGTTGCTTTCCTGATGTTTCTAGATCCCCATAATATTTTTCCTCGAGCGAGCTTGGATCGGAGAAGGCTGTAATTAGCCCCGGTTTTCCTAAACTCTGCTTGAGACGCATTGCACATTTTACCTAAACAACTCTTTACGATGCAACATTGTTAAAAGAAATGGATACGTTTGAAGTACTCTTCTCTCTTGAATCAAAACACAGAGAATCTCTATTAGAGGTCAACCCCACATGCATGAAAACCTGTTCAATCCGACGAGGTTTAGCAACTTTTTCCGATGATATAACAATAGACTATGTACAAGTTTCCTTGCGTGGTAAGTGGCTGCAAGCATTACAGTATTAGGTTTTAAGCAATGCCTTCTTCAGAACCTAAAATTTTTATTTCAAGTAAAAGATTACCCCTCCGAGAACCCCGATTGCAGATAATTGCTTGTGCTTTCATTTGAAACAATATGATAGGAGTATTGAACATTAGGGAAAATAAACTAAAATTGTGCACTTTCATTGATCTAAATGACAAATCACGTGAAAATAATAATCAAAATAAACGCAAAGTAACCCTGAAAAAATATAATCAAGAGTGATTGTAAGCATAATTTAGAATTAAAATTCACATTTGACTCTACTATGAGGTGTAGAATTCAAATTCCACATCTAGCAATTCTACTAATGACAAGAATCAAGATTCCTCAATGTAAAAAGAAAGTAAATTAAAATTCTCAATCAGATTGTAAAATATGACAGAATTTCAGTTATGAATTAAGCTAAGATGCAACAAGGTAGATTCAAAGCAGTAAGGTAACATTAACACTTTCCAGCCTTATTCTAGACTTGGTAGTTTTTGCTACAATTAATAATAATCTGTAAAAAAAAAAAAAGGGTTTAAAGAACAAAAGAAAAATTCAGCACCAAAACAATCGATCTTTAAACGAAATTCTTTCATCTCCTTCCTTGAAGCTGCATTCATTGTAATCAAGAGTCCATTTCTCAAAAGTACAATCAACAAAGTCATAGTAGCCACCATGAAGGGAGAGAACTCCTTCCCTTACTTTCTCTTCTATCCATGGGTATGTAAGCAGATTTAGCAACGAACGGTTAATCGATTCCTGCATTAAGGTTTACAATTGTCAATCAGTACCAACTAAATTCATTAATCTTGGAGCAAAAAAAAAAAGATTAAAAAAAATTCATTAAACAAATATGGTAAATAAGATTGTCTGTTTTATAGCATCAAGGGCAGGAATGGCAAAATAATCTTGTCCCAACATAAAAAGGTGCCTATCTTGTTTCCGTAGTAAACCAGAGTTCAATTGTTGCAAAATAATAACAAAACAGCAGTACTGATGTCTGTTAACTTTAATTCCAAAACATTGCGACTTTTCTTTATGGTAGAGGGTCGTTGGGCAGCGACTGTGAGAGAGCATGATGAAAGTAAAGAGAACCTTGAACCAGACTTAAAATACAGGGGAAAAGAGTGTTAAAACCAAAGATACATATCTTTAGCAATTAGTCCAAAATTCAAATTGGTATTTTTGCTACTTCTTTTTTTTCATCTGCTTGTTTAAATAAAAAATACTGATTTTCACCTTAAAATTTCTTTATAGTCCAGAAATAAATGCAAATGATGAAGGAAACGCTTGCATAAACAATGAGAAGAGAACAAGACGACTAGTAATGTGTAAATTTTTTTTTTTTTTTTTTTAATAATTTTAAGGTGAAAGGAAAAGTATCAATAAAATTAGCCTGAGGAAGAAGGCCAGGAGGGACTTGGTAAGAGATGGACATATCAAAATGAGACCAAATTAAGGGGGGGAGAAAATTTCATAATCAAAAAATATTATAGAAATCCCAAAGATAAAACATACTTGAAATTCTCAACTATAAACTACAATAACTGAAATTTCTATTGTTGTAGGCGCATAGGAAAATTAAATATACTAATGGCCTATCTAGTCCGCAACAATTTTCAATGGACCTTGTAACATAAATTTTTCTAGTATATAGACCTTGGATAAGGAGAAATGATGATGAAAAGTTTCAAAGTGTCCTTGTCTGCCTCAAAGGTCAATTTGGTTAATTTCCACTATACATTGTTCTAAATTCATTCCAACTAATAAATGCAAGTTCCACGCTGAAACTGCTACAAACTAAAAGGGCTACAAGTAGACTTAGCGTTAGGTGAAACGTAGGATACCTTCTCACAGTGTTTACACTGCTGGTCGAAGCTTAGGCTGGAGGCAGCAACCTTCGTTTTCAGCCTTGCATTCTTTCCAAGAACAACCCAGTTCTGGATAAAGCCACTGATTAAGAAATCACAAAAATCAGAAACAGCCCTAATTGACTTTTCGTCATCATAGAAAGAAATTGTGATAACTAAAACTAACAACTTAGAAAGAGAAAACGAAGTTAACTAAACCTCGGTTTCCCTGAATCTTCCATGCTCATTAGGGCACGAATGCCTCCACAGCAGCTGTGGCCGATAACCAGTATGTTTTCAACCTGCAAAACAAATTATTTCTTTCTTAAACGAAAGAAATAGACATATGACAGAATATATTTTTTTTAGTTTTTCCATTCTTTTTCTTGCTTTACTAACTCTATCTCACAAGTTTAAAATGCATTTCAAATTAATGATAATATCTTTGCAATTAATCTTTATGACATTCTAGCACTTTCCTTTCCCCAGAATCAAAACCAATTGGCTTTCCTTTCCCCAGAATCAAAACCAATTACCAATTGAATATTTCAATTTAACTTATTCACAAAGGGTCCTTGACATAATGAATACCAAACTCATCATGATTACGACTTTGGTACTCGATGGCTTAAGGAAAACAAGTCAAAAAAAGAAATTACACAAGTCCATATTAGATTTTTAAGAACGAAATACTTACTTTTAGAGTATTCACAGAAAATTCTAACCCAGCATTTGTTTCTGAGGGCCCTTTCTACAAAAAATTAAAATAAATATGAAAAAATAAAAAGAAAAAGAAAAATATTAGGGGGGAAAGCATTAAAGAAGAGACTGACGCAGCTAATGAAATACTTTTTATCTCACTCTAAAGGAAGAAATTCAAATGACGCCATAGCAGTGGAGCATACACCATCAGACATATATATATATATATATATATATTATATATACCTGAAAGGGAGGCACTAGATTCGCTATGTTGCGCACTGTAAATGCTTCTCCAGGTTGGAATCCCAGAATTGCAGACGGGCAAACTCTAGAGTCCGCACAAGCAATCACCATGAACTATTCTACCAAAAATCAGTAAACAAGATTAGGACTAAACATTTTGACAGTATGAATTATCCAAACGATAACATATGACTATACTTGGAAGTGAGTAATAAACCAGTTATAACCTTTGGTGCTTGACCCTTTGCAAGGTTTTCGTAGTGTTCCAATTTTTCCCTGTTGAAACAATCAAAGAAAAAGTTAGACGACATCAGTACTACCTCGCGAGCTAAACGACCACTCAGAAAGAGCCTTTGCTACTTACATGTAGTTATTCTTTTTAAAACTAAGGAAACGATGCTTCATATTCTCAAACAAATCAGACTGACTTTCGGTTTTTGCTTCCGTCTCAAGTTTGTTGTTTCCAAGATCTTGCGTCAGCCCTGGAGGTTCCTTTGAAGCCTTCATTGTTGAGCCTGTATTGGTCCTGCAAATTTCAGAACAACGATATTTCACCAAAGACATCTTTGAAAAAACCGAATTCCGCAGATTAACAGGTTATTCACATCAAAAAATGAAGATATTCTTATCTCACAAGGCCAATCAGAGGATTGCAGGTCCTCATAATCCTATAGTGGATAACATTCTTCTGTACAAACCATCAAACAACATAATTCAGAAACTTATTGACATTTACACCATCCAACAACCCAAGGAAACCATCACAACTAGTCTCACTACTTTTGAAGAATAAAATCCATGAATTTGTGACAAGTAATTCTTGTGAAAGGACAGAAATCTATAGTTCTTTTCCTCTGTCTTTGATAAGCATCTCAGATATAAAGTTAAGGTTCATCCAAGTATCTCTAACAAATCACTATACAAAATTACAAAGAAAATAAAAAGCAACCCAGATCATAAAACATTCAAAAAAAAAATGTAGACAATATACCAAAAGTCAACAAATTTAACAAGCAACCCACCTGAAATCAATCGACAATCTCAAATGGGTCTGCTTAATTTCCCCTGATTTGAGCTTAGAACCGAAGATCTGCAGCAAAAACTTTCACATAAATGAAACAGAAAGATACATATATATATATATATATGTGTGTGTGTGTGTGTGTACACACACATACATACATATATACATACAGAAATGGAATAGAGCAGATAAAAGAGAGGAATTACTATAGATGGCTTCACCGAGAAAGTGTGACGAAGAACGGGGGGTGTCGTTGGAGGCACGGGTGACAGGTGGACAGAGGGAGGAGGAGAGTGGGCCCACAGAAAGAGAGGTTGGCAAAAGAATCGCCATTGAAGTGAGAGGCACTGGTTCTGGTTGTGCTGGGGAAAAGAAGAGGTGGGTGGTCTTGGAACAAACACATGTAGTGCAAAAGAAAAGGAAAGCAAAGAAAAAGAGATTTTATTATTATTATTATTGTTATTGAAAGATGGGTGGTTAGATCGATGAGCATTTGGCAATCAAGACTCCAAGAAAGGCGGAGAAAACAATGTCGGAACATATTTTTGTAAAAAAAAAGTGTCAGTTTAATTCGATGCCCAACTAAGCAAAGTTTGATGTATTGTTGTCCCTACTTTCTCTCTCTAGAACTTTCCAGCCTAGAGAGAGAAACCCAAAAACCATGTGAAGTATCTTTCCTTACTTTAACGGCGCTCTAAGTCTGCCCTTCGCTTCCATAATAACTAACTTGGAACTGGAATAGGGAATATTATCAGCTTATTCTTTAACCCCCCCCCCCCCCCCCCCCCCCCGCCCCCAAAAACAAAAAAAAAACTGAAATATTTTTTTTCCCCTCTTTCGGAAGGACCAAAACAAGAAGATGGCAAGGGAATATGAAATGGTACGAATTCCGTACGGTGTAAAAGAATTAAGAGAGAAAATATTGCTTTCTTTGAAATTGAAATTGAAATTTTGCCATATGCTTGGTGGTTGGTAAATTTCTTGCAATGCTAACTCTTTCTTTAAAGTTTTTGTTTTTTAAGAAAATTATAATCCATTATTTGAATATTCGTTCTAACTTAATATTTAAACCGTATATTCACATTAAATGTGTGTGAGAGTTTTTGTGAAAATATAACATTGAATATTATAAAAAATTAAAAAAAATATATTTGATACGGATTTTTAAAAAGTAAAAGTTTGAGGTGAATTATGTTGTGAAATAGTTACTAAAATTATATAGTCACTAAAATTGTTTCTCCTCTGTTTTTTTTTTTTTTTTTTTTTTTTTGTTAATCCAATCGAAATAGCTCTGTGGTCAACTAAAAAAGAAAATTTTTTTTTTTTTGGGCTGGGAATAAAAAGAAACTAATTTAGCAAAGAAAAGAAAAGGAAAAAGAAAAAAAAAATGGTATTCAATTTGTAAGGACTATTAAATCAAAAGTGGATTTTTAAGTTGGCCACGAAACTTTCTTCAAAAGAAGCAGCATCGTCTAGTTCTAGTTAACTGCTAATTGCTAACCTGCAGAAATCAACAGTCCTCTCTGATATCTTGAAAATGCTACAAGTTTTTAAGATGCCTTGTTGATACTGCTAAATGTCAACAAACAATCTATCTCGTTTTTTTCAGATTTCTATAGTACGACCTGAAAAAAAAAATTATGATATTAATAAGGTTTTGTGTTTCAACTATCGTATCTGTTTCGTAGCTTGTCTATTATGTATATTTATTTATTTTTCATATGATTTTAATCAAATCCAATTGATCGATATGGAATCCTACCATAAAGAGAGCCTTGATTGATCCTTCAACATGTCTCACTCAGATTAAGTTATTCTTAAGCACAATGTTGAATGTTTTCTGGTAATTGTCTGAGCAATGAGACCTGATTTTGACGAATCTGCCGCCGAGAAGGTTATTCGTTACTGGTCTCGAGACCCATTCCTTTTTTTTTTTTTTTTTTTTTTCCTTAAAATCTGCCATACATATATATATTTTAAATATCATTTGAAAGGGTGCCTAAAAACAACTTTATGTCATTTGATTAAATGTTTGGGAATTGGTTTACCTATGAACACTTTTAACTTGTCACTCAACGCTTGAGAGCTAAATTATATGATTTTGAAAATATACATATGTTTATTGCATCCTTCAAAACATTATAGTACAAGATAGAGTGAGAATTTATTCACATATTCACAGCATAGCTAAATATAATCTTTTTTGGGTATTTGGGATAACGAGGGTATGGCTAGCCTTAAAAAAACCCCTGTTAAATGAGTAATAATTTAAGCCTTAAAACTCTTTATTTGGACAAATTAGTCAATTTTGAAGTTAAAAAGTTTGTTTATGTTCAGATTTCTTTCCTTTTTTTTCTTTCCTTTTTTTTTTTTTTTTTTTTTTTCCATCACGGCTCTCTAAAAGTCTGAACAATCATGAATGGCATTCTTAGAGATGGAGATGCACGTAACTGTCCGATGCCCCACATACACGTCACACGCCTTTAGTTTTTTCTTTCCCTTCCTTTAACCTTCTGATTTTTTTCACTTTCCTCTTGTTTTTTCGTACGTCTCCAAAATGCAGCTTGATTATTGCAGCTACCATGGACGGTAGAGCACTTTATCGGTGTCGAAGGTGACGGTGCCGAGCTACAATTTCACTCTTCGGATATTGAATTTGGCCTCTCGGTATTGTTGTCGTGATGGCAACCCCAAATGAGAGAAATGCTTGTTTGTTCTGAGGGTTAAGAAGGGAAGCTTGAAGATTTCATGGGTGGAAACGTAACAAATGTATCTCATTCGAAACGTATTTCTCCATAATGTCCATGAATTGGTCAGACTTTGCCGTCATATTACTACAAAGTCAATTTGAGCATTTACAACTTGACCTGGTTTTAGGTGCGATCCATGTTTGGTATATAGATATTTTGGGGAAAAAAACTGCCCAAGGCTGATTATTGTGAATCTTTTTTCACAATAATTATGATAGAGAAAATGCCAATTCAAGTTGAATGGATTAAAAAGGATGTTATTGCATAGATCGGAATTATAATTCTCCATTTTTCATCCATTAAACAATATTAAAGTACTTGAAATGTCTCTTTTAAATTGTCAAGTTGCAAATATAATTACCGATATTTGATTATAAGTTTTTAAAATGTAATAAATATTTATAACTTGACAGATTGTTTGTAAAGGGCCTACGAATTCCAATTCAAGTGGGCAAGTCAAAAAAGAGATGGTTAAATCAAAAATAATTCCTTTTAAAGTTCTATTTATTTTAGAGAATAATATGAATGTTTTATTATGTTCCACCAACACACACACTAAAAGGGTTACGATATATTTTAATTATACGATATATCCGACATGAAAGTAGGCCAACATCTCTTAGAGGGTTTCCAAGTTCATACCCAAGTGCTTGTTACTTCTTGGGTCCATTATAGCTGTTCGTAATCCAAGAAGAAAGCTTAGGCCTCGTTTAATTTTCAATTAAAACTTTTACCACGGTAGAGATTATTTTCACCTGTCCGAAATCTTAATTTACTCTTGCACACCAGCCCATGTGCAAAGCTCGTGACTTGTTCCGTTAATATTTTTAACTTTCCTTTTCAATTTAATCCTCTTTTCAACTAAATTAAGAGGTCAAACACTAAAAAATTATCCAAAATAAAAGTACAATGTTTTGTCTGCCAGAAATTTACGCCCTTGACTTCAATGTTGTTGCCGTTTGTTAGATGAGATACGCTTCTCTTTTGTGACTCTTCTAGAAGTTTATCTTATCTAAACGAACTAAAAAATCATATGTTCAAAAAGGCAAAAGAAGATCACCTTTTCGAGTAATGATTCGGATTCGATTAGAGCATCTGAGTAACTTTCTCCGGCAACAAGGCTCTGGCTTCTTCACGACTGCATCAAACACTTACAAATAGCATAGGTGCCTTAAAAGAGTCATTTGGCAATTATGTCCAACTTTATCAACAATCCAAAAAGGCGAAAACTCATTTTTGAAACAAACTTTGTTGAACATTCAAATTAGCCCTACCACTGTTGGAACAAAAACTACCACAACGCAAATGCGTTCCGTGATCAGCAGACGGATCATAGATGGTCATTGAGTTACTAGAACAACGATATTAAAAGAAAAAAAAAAGGCGGTAATTACTTAGCGGAAGAAAATACTGATGATAAAATAGGATATCTCAATTTTCAAGAGCATCCCAATATTGTCTGCTCGAGTGCAAAATCACTTTCAGCGACATAGAAAAATCTCGACAATCTTCTACCTCTTGTTGCCAAGCTACCATGGTAGAACATGGTAAAGTTCAATAAACATGTTTTGTCCTGGGAAACTAAAGCATATAAAACGCATACAAATATGAGAAGAGTCCAATTTCATCTGAAAATGTGTAAAGAAAACCAAAAACATTGAAAACTGAAAGGCAATAAAACAAACTAATACTAACCTTAGCAATTTACTTTCACAAAGGGAATTTGCCAAACGTGCAGAAGATTGAAATTCGAAAGCAGTGAAAACAAAGAAAAAAACCCATTATTTTCTACTAGCAAACATCATGGACCTCAGTTGTTCAAACATGATGACAAGTACAATCTAACTTAAATTTAACCATCCAAAGGCACAGATGACTGTTGACAAACTAAAGTCAGTATGATATCCCGAAAGGGTGCACAGATTTTTGCACTGCAGAAATCGACACTAATATGTAACACATTTGCCTCCACATGTGTGAACTTAAAACCACGCTGGTTGAGCTATCTACAAAGGCTGAGATCAGAACATGCCAGGATAAGAAACAGAATGATACGTTCATGCTATTTTCAAGTCCAAATGCTGGATTAGGTTAACATGTTTGTAAGCAGATGATTCCACCAAGGAGTCACATAAAATCAAATGAGCGGGCGTTCTATTTATGTAAGAATCAATTTATTTCTCACTATGGAACGAAGAAGGATATAACAAAACTTTTCCAAATTCATGCCTAAAATTTAATGAAAGGAAGAAAAGGATAAAGAAAAAGGAAAACAGGTCATATCCAAATCAGCAAGAAGACAGACAGGATTTAGAAACTAGAACTTATGAGAGCGAGACTAGTTGAGCAAGAAAGTAAATATACAAAAACTTAGCAAAATAGTACTGAAGTGGAAATTAATGGAAATCGATTCAGTAACAAATTCACATATGACAAAACAAAAGCATTAAGAACAAGATGAGTTTGACACATTCAGAGAAGATATGTTTCATGCACAAGAATTGCAAAGTTCTCGCAACTGATTGCAAGAAATGTAATGGTCAGTGATACATACACATTTAATTAACAAACAAAGACTGCGCCAAGAAACTAAACATTTTGCCATATTATTGCCTTATATGTTAAGATGGATCATAGATTGACTAGAATCATTGACGATAAAACGTAAACTAGATATTTAATTCTAACGACTATTTCATACTCTTGCACATAGGTTTATGGTCTATAACACATTCACCACCCTTACTCTAGAAAGGGAAATTTATGCAAGAGGACATGTACGGGCTTCATAACTTTCATGTGCCAAAATATCACCTTGTAAACACCTTTCGTTGTACGTCGTTTACCATGCACATTACACATAAACTGTACCAAGTCTGCTCTTATGTCGAACCCTGCAGAAAACAATGTGATGAGACCACCAGAAAATAAGCCATTACAAGAGGGCAAATTCGAGTTTCAGAAGACAAGGTTCCGTCATAACGGTCTAGGTCACCGAAACTTCAAGAGTCAAATACCATGCCTTCCAGGACATTTATTTCCTTAAGTAGTACAACAAATGTCCTCTAGAAAGCTACAGAATACATTAATCCTGCCTGCCAAATATTCTATAAGATAAACCGAGTGAGAACCATTAGAGATAATACAAAAAGAGGCTCTACTCCATTTTAGGTACTTCATGGCATGCACAAGAGTTGAAAAAAAAAAAAAAAAAAAAAAAAAAAACAGAAGGACAACAAGCAACTACAACTGCTTCTTCAAGAGCAATGAAAAAAGAAAGAGTCTGTCTTACTCTACTAAGTAGCCTTAACTTTGTCATCCCCAACGACATTTAGTATTGGCAAACTACTTAGAAACTCGTCAAGACCCTCGAAAAACCCAATCCCTTCAATGTTATCCTCCTCCCCGTTCCCCGCCCCATTTCCCTTGTTCATCCCCGCCGCGGGCTGCTCCTCCACATCATTGCTAAACTCCACATTCAAATCCAATTTCCCCCACTCTGCAGCCCCTTTCTTCTTCCCCCCACTCGCTACAGCTTTCGCCTTCCTACTCACCTCCCCTTTCGATGGCCCCTTCGACGCAGCCGCTGCCGCCCCATCTACATTATCCCCACCAACATTGTTAACCTGACCTCCTACATTCTGACCTCCCCTCGTCACCCTCTCCGTCGTCGACGCCTTGGCGGTTTTCGCCACGGAACCTTTCCCCTTTGTGGTTTTCGCCTTCTTGGTGCTTCTCTTACTAATCCGCCAGTCGCAATCGGACTCGTCGCTCTCGTCGGAAATCTCCACATAGCCGTCATCATCCTTGTATATGAACCGCGGCGAGCGAGGGCCGTCGTTGTTATTTCCTCTTCCTCCGCCACCACCGTCCGTCCCCTGGTCTTGTATCGGGCATGCGAACATCGGCGAAAAGGGCGTCCAACCGCCCGTATTCTTAGCATTTCCCGGAGACCCTCCCAAAGGGAAGAATCCCCAACAACAGAAGTAAGTATCTCCTCTCCCACTCACCGGCGGTGTAGGTATCACCGCCGCATGGAACGCCCTCTTGCATTTCTGACACCGCAGCACACAATCTTCGTACACCTTAGGGTACTCGTAGAGAATGTAGCAGTACGGACACGCCGTCCAGAAACTCCCACCGCTGCCGTCTTGCTCGCCCTGCCGACTCGTCCGAGCCGATTCGGTCGGACGAGATTTCGGAGTCAGCTCAGGAGGCCGAGCATTCGAGGTTAGTGTTACGTCAAGAGGTTGGCTCGGTGGAGTTGACTCAACTGGCCGAGTCGATCGCGTTGACTCGGCCACATTGTTAAGATTTGGCCTCTCCTCCTCCGCTACAGTTTTACCGTCCTTACTTCTAGGGCTTTTTCTCACCGTTTGATGCTGCTGCTGCTGCGGCGGCTGCGGTTGGAATTGCGGTTGTGGCTGTTGCTGTTGCTGTTGCTGTTGCGGTTGCTGATGCTGTTGCGGAGGTACTCGCTGGGGCTGCGGCGGCTGTGTCGGTGTCGGTGTCGGCGGAAAATGGGTCTGACTCTGATTCTGGTTTTGGGTTTGGGTCTGATTTTGATTCTGGTGAATGTAATGCTGATTTCTCTGAAGAAACTGGCGCTCGTGGAGCTGAGTCGAGCCAGCCCCAAAATCGAACCTGGCGAACATGTTGAACTCATTGTCGTAGAAGACCTTCTTGGAGGGGTTGGAGAGGACGGACCAGGCCTCTGTGATGAGGCGGAAGGCCTCGTCGGAGTAGGGGAGGCGGTTGCGGTGGGGGTTGAGGAGGAGTGCGAGGCGGCGGTACTGGGTGGCGACGAGCTCGAGGTTGTTGGTGTAGCGGGGGAGTTGGAGGATGGCGTACCAGTCGGGCTGGTTGTTGATCCGGAGCTCGCCGCTGAGGAGAGTGTCGGCGACGGCGACGACGTCGTCGGCGGCGGACGAGTCCAGGAGACGCGGGTACGCCTCGCGGACGCGGATCGCGAAGCTCTTCGCCCCCAAGAGGTCCCGCGCCGCCAGGAGCTTCTCCGCCGTGCCCAGCCACCGCTTCGCCTCCTCGCTCGCGATGTTTCTATTATCCATTTTTGTTGTTTGATGATGATCGGAAGCCAAGTAAGTTTCTCTCTCCTCTTCTGGTTTTGTTTTTGGGGTTAGGACGGACAGAGGTTGGAGAGAGAGAGAGAGTTGGGGAGCAGATGGTTGAGTGGGTTTTTGTGAAATGACGAAAGAGG
Organism: Ficus erecta; assembly: GCA_008635985.1. NCBI lineage: Eukaryota > Viridiplantae > Streptophyta > Magnoliopsida > Rosales > Moraceae > Ficus > Ficus erecta. The sequence continues at coordinate 127,939 of BKCH01002004.1, read as the reverse complement.
ACACTTGTGGGTTGTGTGTTTGGGGACCGTTCCTGGGGGTAGTTTGGGGATTATGGAACAGATTTTGTGTCTGAGGAATCTACAGTCAAAGGTGATTGAAGTTTTTGTACCTATTGTTGCTGTGAAGTGTGGAACAGTGTAATGGCTCCGACACAAGATGAAAAAAGAAAATCTAGTGAGTAGTTTTTTTTTTTTTAATGCTGATATCAAATAATTATTGGATGGAGCCTTTTTTTTTTTTTTTTTTTTTTTTACTTTCTTCGAACCTCCTTTGTTTTTGTGATAATTTTAGGGCCCGTTTTGAGTAATATTTAGATATGATATTTTAGAGGTTAAGTTAAAAATATAATTGGAGGAAAAAAATTTAAAAAGTCATGTAAAATAAAAAATAGTGTAAAAATTTAAAATGTGTTCGGAAAAAAATATGTAAAATAGATCTTTTATCGTTCGTCTCGTCGTTACGAATATTTTATCATAAAAATCATTATATTTCGATTTAAAATGAGAAAGTTACATATTTTTAAAGGCCATTTGTATTTTTTTTATGCAAATTATCTTATTTAATAAAAAAAAATCATTTATATTTTTTTGATCGTGATCAACTTAAAAATTGATATGTCAATCATTTATTTATTAAATTAACAATATTATATTATCATTATTCACTATTAAAATATTGATTGATCATTTTTTATAAAAAGATATTTTAATTAATTTTTAAAAACTTATGTTATTTATTTAAAAAACTTTCTTAAAAAAATATCATTAATATCTAAATTCTAAAAATTTATGACTAATTTTTAAGATTTAGTTGAAGCTACTAATAATTTGTCTATTAGGCAATAAATTGAAAGTTTGTAGAAGAAATTATGAGGTGCATATGCTTTGACTTTTAAGGGCTTTTAAGGGCTTTCAATGACATAAATGCGAACGAATCAAAATAAACTTCTATGTAAATTTTTTGCAATAGAAATATTTATGCAAAAGTTTGGGTTATTTTTATTTTTATATCTTGCATTTTACTTTTATCAAAAAAGTGTATCTTGCATTTTGATATTTTTTTTGTATTTGTATGCAATGAAAACAATATTAAGATTGAAGAAACATAACTCGAATCCAGCTTTTGTTTGAAAAATAATGAATATTAAGTTAATCAATAAGACAATCTTTAATGCTTTTTTTTTTTTTTTTTTGGTCAATGATATACTTGTTGCAAAAGAGTGGAAAATAACATTTTTTTAATAGGGTTATTTATATTTTTATATTCTATATTTTGTTTTTTATTCAGAAAGTATATCTTGTATTTTGAAATTTTACCTTTTAATACCTTTAGAGTTTAATTTAATATACAAATCTATACATTTACTAAGTCAACACTGACCTTAAAAACTCGAAATACCCTTAAAAAACTAAAATTTAGACAATTCACTTTTTTATATCATGTGTTTCACTTTTACTCAAAAGTATACCCTACACTTTAAATAATGTATTTTTATATCATTCTATTATATTTAATATACTAAATCTATGTGTTTCTCGGTCAACTCATTATTTGGACCTTAAGATGTCTAAAATACCCTTAGATTAAATTTCTTAAATTATTTTTAAGTTCAATTTTGTGGCTATTTACGTTATTTTGTTAGACAAAAATAAGTGTTAATTGAGGAAAAAAATACAGATATATGTATCAAATATATTAAAATGGCATAAATAAATAACTTCAAAATGCATTATATAGTTTCTAAATAAGAACAAAATGCATGATATAAAAAGGTAAATACTATTTAGTTTTGGTTTTTCTTTTTAAGGGTCTTTTGGGTATTTTCGTTCAAAATTAGGCGTTGACATGAAAGGGTATAAATTTGTATAATAATGAGTTTGGTGCGAAGGTTTGGATTGTAGAATTTGGGTTTGAATTAATTATGCGTTTATCGAGGCGTTTGAATTACTGGAGTTAAAAAGTGTAAAAACTTAAATTGTATTCGAAAAAAAAAATAAATAAATATGGAGCTTATTTTGTTCGTTTTAAAATTCTATGCAATTTGTTTTTTTTTATAAAAAAACCATATCATTTGGATTTATATATGTAAAGTTATGGATTTTTAAAATTTAAGTTGTAAAACTGTGTGAATAGTAAAACTGATAGAAAAAGACAAAAATTATATTATAATTTTAGAGTTTGGATTATAATGCCAAAGATCCTCTAATTTGATGGTATAAAAATATAAAATTGCAAAACGCAAAATACACTTTTTGAATAATAGTGAAGTACGAGATATAAAAAGGTAAATAACCATTTTTATATTCCAATGCATAATATTATTTTTAATTCCATTTCTATTTGTTATCATTATTATGTTCTGAATGTTTTCGGTATTGATATAAATTAGAACTGAAAATATTGTATCAATTACATGAAAAAGTCAATGCAACAACTAATAAAAATAAAACATTAAATTAGATATTAGTTAATCATGTGATAAATTTGTCACAAAATAATATAAGGTAAATTTGGCATAAAAATAATACTCAGTATTTTTTTTTTTTTCCAAATACTAAAATTTAATATGGAGACAAAATTTAACATTGCATTAGAGATTTTCTAAGGCTTGAGTTCATTATATTCCTGCCTAGCAATGAAAAAGTAATTTGTCTTATGAATTTATTTATATACCCGTTTAGCAATAGAAGAAAATTCGATCATATAAGAAGATGACGAATAGTTTTAAGTCGCACGTTGGTCTGGTATTGTATATTAACGATTATATTATTCTATTTCAACCAAAAAAAAACAAAAACCCCCATTACATTATTCTATATTAATGCGGAGTCATACCATTTATAATTTACAGAAATATGTAAAATGCCATGTAGCTTTGAGCAGAACATCGATTAACTATGTGCGTAAGAACTTCTAATTGTTGAATTGATATAAAATTATGGATGATTAGTCATACCATATCCCGTAAGAAATTTATCGAAGATAATATATATATATATATATATATATATATATAAACCTTATTTAAAAGGACAATTCATCCTTGCTCCCTCATCCGTCAGGTGACAGGTTTTAAGCTCGTCACATGATATTTTTAAATAAAAAATTAATTTTTAAAAATTAAAAAATTAAAAAAATAAATTTTTTTATTTTTTTATTTTGTTTTACTTTATTTTGTTTGTCCATTTCGCATAGGTCTTAAACTTGACACGTGACAATTTTAAATAAAAAGAATTTTTAAAAGGTTGAAAAAATAATAATTTTTTTTTATTTTACTTTGTTTTATTTTATATTTCGCAAGCATTTGCATGTGCATTTTAACTAGTATATATATAAAAGGAGAATACCGAGAACAATCATTATGTTTAACCTAAAAATTAGGTATATTCCTTTTTTCACGTAACCGCCATAAAAATACCCCTAAAACAATTAATTTCTTAAAAATTTCAAGATTATCCTTTCCAACTTATATTAGACACAATTTCAAACATCAATAAACTAAAATAAATAATAAAAATCAATCTTTAAAATAATTGAAACTTTCTTTTTTTTTTTTTTTTGAAAATGGTAATTGTATTCCAAATCAAGAAAATACAAACACCAATGACTGGAATGGCCTCATAACACAAATAAAACTTAATCCCAATTACAGATCAGTTCACCAGTATGTTCTAATGAAGCACACAAGGGGTGAAACATGTACTGGATTCCAACAACGGGAATTTGAAAAGGCACACCAATTATCGAACACATATATGGCTCTTTCAACAACACCATTACAATCGATAGAAAACTCCAATCAATTGAGACCAAGAGACCTATAGTAAAAAGCTCACTACCAATACCGCATAAAAATAACTCTAGCAGATTGGACATACATCCAATACGAAAGTGTGGAGAGACCACCTCCGTTACTACAAAATAGAAGCAAAAATATAACAAAAAAATGCAACACCTACATGGCGGAAACATCGTCGCCTATATTTCAAACAAACAACTTGTGACGCCCCGACTTCCCAAGCCGGGTCGACACCATACCTACTTGTACTTAACTTGCTTGAAAATTTGAGAAATTTTTTTTTTTTAAAACATATTCACATAAATTATTTTGTAGAGAAAAACTTGTCATGCATACACACCAAACTGAAAATACATTCTCATGTCTTCAAACCTCATACATACATCCAAACATAATTTACTTTTTGAGATATATACATTTTAACTCAAAAAGCGGTTGCGGAAAATTTTGCGTAATGGTATCCCACACCGCCCTTCACCCGCCGCATCGTCCGCATAACCCACCACTTAAGCTTCAGGCTTCTTACCTACAGTATGGAATATAAGAGTGAGCTTTCGCCCAGCAAGTACAAACATAATCTCACAAAACATTTCAAACATCTTAAAACATGTCAATCATCATGTAACTTATGCATGAACCATTTATGATTGATTGAATGTCTTATGCTTCTTTATAGACTCAATTTTTAACTTATTATCTTGTCTCAACATGTGGGCCCATAGTGTACGTACCAAAAGCACGCATCCTCCAGACAAAACTAGGGTTTGCAAGGCCCTAACAGTTCTGGGAATTATAACTTGACCCTTCACGATCACGGAAGGTAAATATCACAACTGAAACATGTAGCCTCCACGATCACGGGAGGTTGGTACGACACCTTACTTGATTTATCTTACCATGTGGTTTAACATTAGTGAACATGCCTCATGATGTCACTGTGTCATATCATACCTAACACTTGCCATAACATGGCATTCTTGAAAACATGACATTTTTTTGAAACCGTGGCATTTTTGTAAACGTGGTATTTTTGAAACCATGACATTTTTTAAAAACATGGCATTCTTGAAACATGGCATAACATGTCATAGCATATCATCGCATGGCATCACATATCATAATATATCATAGCATGTACACTTGAAAATATGGTGTAAATAGCATAGCTTAACATAGCATATTTGAAAATAGTATTTACTATTTTCATACTGTAGGTGAGGTTTGATACTTGCCTGATATGCAATATTCCGGGTTTTGTTGCTTAAACTCAGATCGCAACTGCAGGTTACTTCCTGCTATTAAAAAGAACATAGGATAAGGATCCTATAAAATGTTGGTGACCTTTGCAACATTCTAGTTATATGTCCCGCATACATGTCTTGATCATTTACTAGGTTACTATTCGTACCCCTAGAGTTTGTGGTTAACCATACTTGGTCCATTACTTGTTAGGTTACTTGAGGTAACCTTGGGTATTAAACCCATGTGTACATGAATAGTATTAGGTTGCTATTCCTATTATCGGGCCTAAGCTTTAGTAACTCGGGTATCCTTCCCGGTTACCATCCGTCAACATCTTGTTACTAAACTTTGGCTTTTAAAATCCAATTTGGAAAATTTGCCAAAAATCTTTCATTTTTTTATTTTTTTTATTTAACTTAAAAATTCGTGGTTTTCAAAGTGTGACTTTATAAAAATCATTAAAGGCTGAAAACTGCCTTTGGAACCGTTTTCATAGTCAAAACAGGGGTGTTGGTGCAAAAATACAATTTGTCTGTATTGTTTTAGAAAATCCTGTGCATGAATTTCATGTTCCCTGCACAGTCTTTAGAAATCTGTGTCAGTTTAAAAATCCAATTTGAATTTGAAAAAGTTATCTTCACAAAAGTTTTAGCTCTCAAAAAATCCTAAAACTTTTGTGTTTTACGAAAAATTTAATTCGGAATCTAACATGTTCATATTGCCGTTTGAACTCACCTGGCCGTGCATAAATCCTGGGCAAGGTCAGGCTCGGGTTTTTGCAAAAACGAAGGCCTTTGGAGTCTTATTTTCAAAAACTGTCCACGAAGTCCTCTAGGGAATTCCCTTTTCTACAACTTTCATGTTTTACGTTTATCCCAATTCGGCCTCTAAAGGCCTCAAATTCCACTTTCCAGAAAATTGGCCAGTTTGTACCCGAACTGGCAGTTTTCATTCTTAAATTCGTTTTACGTCCTATTTTCGCAAATCTAACTCAACCAGCCACTGCGGGAGCCTAGAGTCACACATGCAGCATTTTCTAACGTCCCAAACCAACGTTCATGAGATTCGCTCACCTCCATGCAAACCATAATCGTACTTGTCTTCCTAGGGTTTGCATGGTTCTAAATTCATACAAAACATATCATTCATCACATCAAACACTTGCATGCATATCCAAGCACAATCTTAACCATACTTGGGGACATATAACTAAATCATGCTTCACACATGTAAATTTTAATTTCATGCAACCAAAGCATAAAATCATGCATACTTGGTAAATAAAACCATCTAAACCCTAAATTGAATCAAGCACCAACCGAAAATTCTAATTAGGGCATAGAATTAAATTGAGCTTATGCTCTTACATCCAATGGCTTGAAATACACTTAAATTTCCTAAATTGAAGCTCAATTTAAAACTTAGAGCTTGAACGATTACCTCTAGGGTTTGGAAGTGGTTTTCCTAGCTTGGATCCCAAACTTTTTCCCTTATCCTTGGCTGCCACTACAACCGGCCTCCCCCCTCCAATTGGGGTTCCAAAATTTTCGGCCAAAAACAAGAATAAATTCACATAAGATTGATGTTCCAAGCTAAATAAAAACTTAAGGTTTAGGGGTTAGAGGTTTAGAGATGGGTACCTTGATTTATCTCAAAATTGGCTAGGATTTGGCTCACCCAAAATCCGAGACCTTTGCTTGCTCTTTACCCAACAATTCCTCACTTCTTCTTTTCCTTTTTCTCCTCCCCCCACACTCGGCCTCTAGCCCTAATGGAGTACTAAAAGAAAAATCAACCTTGGCTTGGTGTTCTTCACAAATCCGAACACCCTAAATTGGTTCCTCTAGGTTTCTATTTTTTTTATCTCTCTCTTGGCTGCCTTGGTTGGGTTCGATTTTTTTTTTTTAAGAGGAAAAGTGTGAGAGAAAATTTTGCAAAAGTTTGGCTAGAATTCTCAATATTTGGCTCAAAAATCCGCCCCCCCCCCCCCCCCCCCCCGCGCCCCCCTGGCTATTTATAGGTGAGAATTTTGGTCTCTTTGTAATTATTTTTTGTTCAACTTTTGCTCATAAATCCTTGGAGCAAAAATAATTGCACAAAATTTTGTTAAATGACCCTCCAAGTGGCCGGCCATAGTAAGCTAGGTGTCATGGTGTGATTTGTTTCCACCATTTATGATGTCATAATTCAAAAATGGGATGATGTCATAAATCATAAGGTCTTGTTTGGCTTTTTCCTTCAAATGCAGTCCATTTCCAAGCCGACACAGATATTTTCAATACTGTGCTTCACTAATGCACAGTACAATTCAGTACTGTTATACTGAACTGCAGTTCAAAATTTATCTGTGTATAGTTGTACTGTATAAAAAATTTTCTTTTTATTTAAAGCCCTTTGGCCCTTAATACCCTATTTTTGGTGCTTGATCTTTTTATGGTAGTTTTAAAACTTAATTATACTATCTGGTCCGTAAAGACGGTTTTCGCAGTATATTTTTCATACTGCTTATCATATCACAGTACCGTCTTTTGTTTGACCACTCTGGTCAACTTTTGACTTTTTGGTCAAATTTTGACCAACATGAATTCATGAAATTTCGTCATGCCTTTTTCCTTAAAAGGCCTATTATGGAGTCTCGTGGCTAATTTACCGAGAACTCAACCCTATACTGATAAAATTATGAATTTTGTATTAGTATTCATAATTTTCATAAAATTGCACATAAATACATAGTACGAACTTTAGATTTCTTATATACAAGAAAATCATGAGTTCGTGAAAATTTTGGTCATTACAATCTACCCTCCTTAAAGAATTTTCGTCCTCGAAAATTAGAACAATTCGGGGTAGCTTTTCTTCATATCTTCCTCGCGTTCCCATGTTGCCTCCTCAATCTCATGATTTCGCCATAGGACCTTAACTAAAGGTATAACCTTGTTCCTTAGTAACTTTTCTTCTCGTGCCAAGATTTGAACCGGTCTTTCCTCATACGTCAGATCCTCGTGAACCTCAATTGGTTCGTGGTCCAATACGTGGGATGGATCCGAGATGTACTTCTTTAGCATTGACACATGAAATACGTTGTGTACATATGCTAATTCTTAGGGCAGAGCCAATTTATAGGCCACATTACCAACTCTTTCCAGTATTTCGAATGGCCCTATATATCTTGGACTTAATTTCCCCTTCTTTCCAAATCTCATAACTCCTTTGAATGGAGCAACTTTGAGGAAAACCAAGTCCCCTACTTGGAATTCCAGAGGCCTTCTACGTTTGTCGGCATAGCTCTTTTGTCGACTAAATGCAGTTTCCATCCATCGGCGTATAAGTTTCACGGCCTCAGTGGTTCTCCGAATAAAATCCGTGGACACAAGTTCTTTCTCTCGTGTCTCGTACCAATGGACTGGAGATCTACACCTTCTTCCGTACAGGGTTTCATAAGGAGCCATTCCAATTAAAGCTTGGAAACTGTTGTTGTACGAGAACTCAATCAAAGGAAGCTTCTTATCCCAAGTTCCTTTGAAATCCATCACACATGCTCGTAACATGTCTTCTAGGGTCTGAATGGTCCTCTCAGATTGTGCATCCGTTTGAGGGTGAAAAGCCATACTAAAAGTAAGCTTTGTACCCATGGCTTGATGTACATTTCTCCAAAACTTAGAAGTGAAACGACCATCACGATCCGAGATAATCGATTTCGGAATCCCATGGTAGCGAACAATCTGCGCAACATATAGTTCTGCCAGCTGCTGTACTGAAAAGCTAAGCTTAATAGCGATAAAGTGTGCAGATTTCGTCAAACGATCAACAATCACCCAAATAGCATCATTGCCACTGGGAGTTCGGGGTAGACCAACTACAAAATCCATGGTAACTTGGTCCCATTTCCATTCTGGGATGGAAATTTTCTGTAATTCTCCCCCTGGACGTTGGTGTTCTGCCTTCACCCTTTGACACGTAAGGCATTTACTGACGAAGGTAGCAACGTCATTCTTCATTCTGGGCCACCAAAAACTTTCCTTCAAGTCTTGGTACATCTTTGTAGCTCCAGGATGAACGGAATATGGAGTCTCATGAGCCTCCTTCATGATTTGCTCCTTCAACTCGTCCTCGTTAGGAATGCATAATCTATTTTTTCGATAGAGTATGCCCTCATCCGATATGTTGAAGTTCGACTCCTTTCCTTCCAAGACCTCGTCCCTTGTTCTAAGCAGCAAGGCATCTCCTTTTTGTCGCTTCTTCATGCCATCCAAAATGGTAGGTTCGAAGGTTAGGGCGGCTAAACTTCCCTTGATAAGCTATATTCCAGCTTCCACTAGCTCCTTCTAAAGAGGTTCGGTCAACGACTGTATTGACATCAATGAGGAAGACGACTTCTAACTAAGAGCATCGGCTACTTTGTTAGCCTTCCCTGGATGATAACGGATGTCTATGTCATAATCTTTCACCAGTTCGAGCCATCTTCTTTGTCTCATGTTAAGCTCCTTTTGTGTGAAGATATACTTCAAACTCTGATGATCCGTGTAAACTTCACACTTAGTACCGTAAAGGTAGTGTCTCCAGATTTTGAGCGCAAATACTACCGCCGCAAGTTCCAAATCATGCGTCGGATAGTTCTTCTCATGATCCTTAAGCTGTCGTGAAGCATAAGCGATTACCTTTCCATTCTGCATGAGAACGGCTCCCAATCCTATCTTGGAAGCATCGCTATATATCACGAAGTTCCCTTTCTCCACCTCTAGAATTGTGAGAATCGGAGCACTAGTCAGCTTACTTTTCAGCTCTTGGAAGTGTTCTTCACACTTTGCCGTCCATTCGTACTTCTTTCCTTTCCATGTAAGTGCGGTGAGCGGCGCTGCGATTTTAGCAAATCCCTCGACGAAACGTCGGTAGTAGCCTGCTAAGCCGAGGAAACTACGTACTTTGGTGACATTCTTCGGAGCTGGCCATTGACTTACGGCTTCAATCTTGGTCGGATCTATAGATATGCCTTCCTTAGAGACCACATGTCCTAAGAAATGGACCTTTTCCAATCAGAATTCACACTTTGTGAATTTAGCTTAGAGCTGGTTTTGCTTTAAAATTCGTAAAGCAATCCTCAAATGTTCCTCATGCTCCTCCTTTGATCTTGAATAAATCAAGATATCATCTATAAAGACGATAACAAACTTGTCCAAGTAATCCTTGAATACTCGATTCATTAGGTCCATAAAGGCTGCTGTAGCATTTGTCAATCCAAATGGCATAACGAGGAACTCGTAGTGTCCATATCGCGTACGAAAGGCTGTCTTGGTAACGTCTCTTTTCCTAATTTGGAGCTGATGATATCCGGATCGTAGGTCAATCTTCGAGAAAATTGAAGCTTCTCTCAGCTGATCAAACAAATCGTCGATCCGAGGCAAGGGATACTTGTTCTTGATGGTAATCTTATTCAATTCCCGGTAGTCAATGCACATCCTAAGAGTACCGTCCTTCTTTTTAACGAACAAAACTGAAGCTCCCCATTGTGAGTAGCTTTGACGAATGAATCATCGATCCAGAAGCTCTTGTAATTGAATCTGTAGTTTCTTAAGTTCGGCAGGAGCCATCCTATAAGGAGCCTTGGATATTGGTGCCGATCCAGGAAGTAACTCGATCTCAAAAGAGATTTCTCGTTCTGGTGGCAGTCCTGGCAACTCTTCAGGAAAAACCTCTATAAATTCCTTGACTATTGGTACTTCTTCCGGCCTGCTCTTGATCTCTTGCGTCTTATCCACCATGTTGGCTAGAAATCACATACATTTTTCTGCCAACAATTTTCTAGCTTTCAGCACAGAAATGAACATTTTTGGCTGCTTTGGAGTCGATCCTCTAAAAATAAACTCCTCGCCTCCAATTGGCTTGAACGTGACAATACGACGTGGACAGTCGATAACTGCGTTGTACTTCCCCAAGAAATCCATACCCAAGATGACATCGTAGTCGTGTAGGTCAATGATGATCAAGTTGACGTACATTTCCCTAACACATATAATTATTGGAACGTGACGTACCCAATAATCAGACAACAGAATCTCCCCGGAGGGTAATGCAGTCCTAAATGTTCTTCCGATCCTATCACTTGCTCTACCTAGTTTCTTAGCGAACCTAGGTGATGTGAATGAATGCGTAGCTCCAGAATTAATTAACAAGTATGCATCTTGTTGGGCAAAAGGAAGCTGACCTGTCACCACGGTGGAAGGTCCAGCTTGAACATCCTCCTTTGTGTAGGCAAAAATGCGTCCTTGAGGTTCTGGAGCTTCCAATCTGCCTTGAGAAATTGCAGGTCCCTCGAGCTTCATTTGTGCGGCGTGAAGTTGAGATCCCTGTCCTCTCTGGTGGTTCTGCGGACTCTGGGGATTGAGGTTGCAGTTTCTAGCATAGTGGCCTTCCTTGCCACATAGAAAACAACGACTGTTTCCAACACGGCAATCTCCTGGGTGCCTTCTCCTACATTTTTGACAAGTGGGATAATTATTGTTATCTGGGGCATTCTTCTTCTGGGGAAAATTCTGTTGATTCCCCTGTCCTCCTGCATTCCACTTCCTCTTCTGTTGGTTGTTGCCGTACTGCTTGTTGTTGTTGTTGTTTTGACCCGAAGGTCCTCCTTGAACCTTCTGTTGTGAGGTTTGGCCTTGCTTGGCCTGGTTCTGTTTAGCTTGGGCCTTTTCTTCCCTCTTCTCCTTGAAAAACTTAGCCCGTTGCTCCTTGTTTTGTCCTACCCAGTACTCAACTCGAATTGCCCTGCTGACACATTCAGCAACAGTGAGTGGTGGATAGGGGCCACTGCTGATTACTACTGCTAAGTTCGAGCGGAACATCCTCATCATCCTTCTTACTTTGTCCCTTTCGGAACTGATGAGGTGAGGGCAGAGACATGCTAGCTGCTCTAACTTTTTGACGGCTTCAGCTACCGACAGATTTCCTTGGCGGAACTTATCGAACTCGTCTTGTTGAGCCTCCATGACCTCAGTGTTGAAGTACTTTTCCTTAAATTCCTTCATAAAGTCCTCCCAAGTCATCTGAGTAACATCTCGCCGGATCTGAACTATTTCCCACCAGAAGTAAGCATCTTTCCGTAGCATATAGGATGCACAGAGGACTTTCTCCTGATCATTGAGTCTGAGGAAATTTATGGCGACCTGGAGGTAAATCAACCAGTTGTCGGCCTCAATTGGGTTTGTGGACCCCTCGAATTCCGGTACCTTCATGCGCCGAAATCTATCATATAGTTCTTCTGGAGTTCGAACCAGAGGTGCTGGTGGTACAACTACAGGCGCAACAAGTATTTCAAGGGCTATGGGGTTCTCTGTGATCACCGGGTCAACATCAGGAATTTCCGGTGCCGCAGGCTGATTCACAGGTGCTGGTGGTACCTCGGCATCAGGAGGTTCCTGATTCTGCTGAGCTAACTGAGCTCTAAGCCCCCCTATCTCTTGCTGTTGGGCTAACATCATTTGTCTTAGCTCATTCAGCTGGGCCGCAAGATCAACGTCTTGGGTTGGTACTCTTCTACGCTTGGGTGGCATGGTTCTATACGGAAAAATAAGGAAATAAGCTCAGCTTCTTGATTCACAAAATTAATGAAATCATGCCTTTTATATAAAACCATAATTTTCGTTCCATATATAAGCATAACATGAACATATCTGAATTTATCATGTTCTTGTTCATATCTCCTTCACAACAGGAGTACATAACCATAACGTTTGGGGAAGATATAAAACTTTCCCATCATTTCCGTATGTCACCTAGTTGCCACCACCAAGCTAAGGCACCACCCAACGTCATCCCCGTATCCAACATTTTCCAGCATGGCAGTTGAAGAAAGATACTTACTACGCACATAAAATCTTAACTAATTCTAATCGTAAGAAAAATAACATAACTTACTTGGGCGGTTGCAGAAGCGATGTGAGGCGAAGTGAAGTAGGCTGGCAGGATACCGCTCTGATACCAACTCTGTGACGCCCTGACTTCCCAAGCCGGGTCAACACCATACTTACTTGTACTTAACTTGCTTGAAAATTTGAGAAATTTTTTTTTTTGAAAACATATTCACATAAATTATTTTGTAGAGAAAAACTTGTCATGCATACACACCAAACTGAAAATCAATTCTCATGTCTTCAAAACTCATACATACATCCAAACATAATTTACTTTTTGAGATATATACATTTTAACTCAAAAAGCAGTTGCGGAAAATTTTGCGTAGTAGTATCCCACACCGCCCTTCACCCGCCGCATCGTCCACATAACCCACCACTTAAGCTGCAGGCTTCTTACCTACAGTATGGAATATAAGAGTGAGCTTTCGCCCAGCAAGTACAAACATAATCTCACAAAACATTTCAAACATCTTAAAACATGTCAATCATCATGTAACTTATGCATGAACCATTTATGATTGATTGAATGTCTTATGCTTTTTTATAGACTCAATTTTTAACTTATTATCTTGTCTCAACATGTGGGCCCATAGTGTACGTACCAAAAGCACGCATCCTCCAGACAAAACTAGGGTTTGCAAGGCCCTAACAGTTCTGGGAATTATAACTTGACCCTTCACGATCACGGAAGGTAAATATCACAACTGAAACATGTAGCCTCCACGATCACGGGAGGTTGGTACGACACCTTACTTGATGTATCTTACCATGTGGTTTAACATTAGTGAACATGCCTCATGATGTCACTGTGTCATATCATACCTAACACTTGCCATAACATGGCATTCTTGAAAACATGGCATTTTTTTGAAACCGTGGCATTTTTGTAAACGTGGTATTTTTAAAACCATGACATTTTTTAAAAACATGGCATTCTTGTAACATGGCATAACATGTCATAGCATATCATCGCATGGCATCACATATCATAATATATCATAGCATGTACACTTGAAAATATGGTGTAAATAGCATAGCTTAACATAGCATATTTAAAAATAGTATTTACTATTTTCATACTGTAGGTGAGGTTTGATACTTGCCTGATATGTTATGTTCCGGGTTTTGTTGCTTCAACTTAGATCGCAACTGCAGGTTACTTCCTAATATTAAAAAGAACATAGGATAAGGATCCTATAAAATGTTGGTGACCTTTGCAACATTCTAGTTATATGTCCCGCATACATGTCTTGATCATTTACTAGGTTACTATTCGTACCCCTAGAGTTTGTGGTTAAGCATACTTGGTCCATTACTTGTTAGGTTACTTGAGGTAACCTTGGGTATTAAACCTATGTGTACATGAATAGTATTAGGTTGCTATTCCTATTATCGGGCCTAAGCTTTAGTAACTCGGGTATCCTTCCCGGTTACCATCCGTCAACATCTTGTTACTAAATTTTGGCTTTTAAAATCCAATTTGGAAAATTTGCCAAAAATCTTTTTTTTTTTATTATTTAACTTAAAAATTCGTGGTATTCAAAGTGTGACTTTATAAAAATCATTAAAGGCTGAAAACTGCCTTTGGAACCGTTTTCATAGTCAAAACATGGGTGTTGGTGCAAAAATACAGTTTGTCTGCATTGTTTTAGAAAATCATGTGCAGGAATTTCATGTTCCCTGCACAGTCTTTAGAAATCCGTGTCAGTTTAAAAATCCAATTTGAATTTGAAAAAGTTGTCTTCACAAAAGTTTTAGCTCTCAAAAAATCCTAAAACTTTTGTGTTTTACGAAAAATTTAATTCGGAATCTAACATGTTCATATTGCCGTTTGAACTCACCTGACCGTGCATAAATCCTGGGCACGGTCAGGATCGGGTTTTTGCAAAAACGAAGGCCTTTGGAGTCTTATTTTCAAAAACTGTCCACGAAGTCATCTAGGAAATTCCCTTTTCTACAATTTTCATGTTTTACGTTTATCCCAATTCGGCCTCTAAAGGCCTCAAATTCCACTTTCCAGAAAATTGGCCAGTTTGTACCCGAACTGGCAGTTTTCATTCTTAAATTCGTTTTACGTCCTATTTTCGCAAATCTAACTCAACCAGCCACTGCGGGAGCCTAGAGTCACACATGCAGCATTTTCTAACGTCCCAAACCAACGTTCATGAGATTCGCTTACCTCCATGCAAACCATAATCGTACTTGCCTTCCTAGGGTTTGCATGGTTCTAAATTCATACAAAACATATCATTCATCACATCAAACACTTGCATGTATATCCAAGCACAATCTTAACCATACTTGGGGACATATAACTAAATCATGCTTCACACATGTAAATCTTAATTTCATGCAACCAAAGCATAAAATCATGCATACTTGGTAAATAAAACCATCTAAACCCTAAATTGAATCAAGCACCAACCGAAAATTCTAACTAGGACATAGAATTAAATTGAGCTTATGCTCTTACATCCAATGGCTTGAAATACACTTAAATTTCCCAAATTGAAGCTCAATTTAAAACTTAGGGTTTGAAGGATTACCTCTAGGGTTTGGAAGTGGTTTTCCTAGCTTGGATCCCAAACTTTTTCCCTTATCCTTGGCTGCCACTACAATCGGCCTCCCCCTTCCAATTGGGGTTCCAAAATTTTCGGCCAAAAACAAGAACAAATTCACATAAGATTGATGTTCCAAGCTAAATAAAAACTTAAGGTTTAGGGGTTAGAGGTTTAGAGATGGGTACCTTGATTTATCTCAAAATTGGCTAGGATTTGGCTCACCCAAAATCCGAGACCTTTGCTTGCTCTTTACCCAACAATTCCTCACTTCTTCTTTTCCTTTTTCTCCTCCCCCCACACTCGGCCTCTAGCCCTAATGGAGTACTAAAAGAAAAATCAACCTTGGCTTGGTGTTCTTCACAGATCCGAACACCCTAAATTGGTTCCTCTAAGTTTCTATTTTTTTTCTTTCTCTCTTGGCTGCCTTGGTTGGGTTCGGTTTTTTTTTTTTTTGAAGAGGAAAAGTGTGAGAGAAAATTTTGCAAGAGTTTGGCTAGAATTCCCAATATTTGGCTCAAAAATCCGCCCCCCCTTGGATATTTATAGGTGAGAATTTTGGTCTTTTTGCAATTATTTTTTGTTCAACTTTTGCTCATAAATCCTTGGAGCAAAAATAATTGCACAAAATTTTGCTAAATGACCCTCCAAGTGGCCGGCCATAGTAAGCTAGGTGTCATGGTGTGATTTGTTTCCACCATTTATGATGTCATAATTCAAAAATGGGATGACGTCATAAATCATAAGGTCTTGTTTGGCTTTTTCCTTCAAATGCAGTCCATTTCCAAGTCGACACAGATATTTTCAATACTGTGCTTCACTAATGCACAGTACAATTCAGTACTGTTATACTGAACTGCAGTCCAAAATTTATTTGTGTATAGTTGGACTGTATAAAAAATTTTCTTTTTATTTAAAGCCCTTTGGCCCTTAATACCCTATTTTTGGTGCTTGATCTTTTTATGGTGGTTTTAAAACTTAATTATACTATCTGGTCTGTAAAGACGGTTTTCGCAGTATATTTCCCATATTGCTTATCATATCACAGTACCGTCTTTTATTTGACCACTATGGTCAACCTTTGACTTTTTGGTCAAATTTTGACCAACATGAATTCATGAAATTTCGTCATGCCTTTTTTCCTTAAAATGCCTATTATGGAGTCTCGTGGTTAATTTACCGAGAACTCAACCCTATACTGATAAAATTATGAATTTTGTATTAGTATTTATAATTTTCATAAAATTGCACATAAACACATAGTACGAATTTTAGATTTCTTATATACAAGAAAATCATGAGTTCGTGAAAATTTTGGTCATTACAATTATCACAAATAAGAGAAAAAAACCCTTAACTCCATGGATAATACCTCCGGTGACAAGCCAAACTACATGATCAAAGAGATCAAAATGCATCCCCTCTGACTACGAAGCCATCTCGCCATTTGATCATTTTAAAAATTTTAATTAAATTTTTTAGTTGTCATTAATAAAATAACATTTAACGTTGATTGGAAAGGGTGATCTTTAGTATTTTAAAAATCAAATTGTGTTAGGGGTATTTGTGCTTGATTTTTCAAACACAGGGAGTGTTAAGGGAATTTGTGTAATTGAAGGCAAAAAATTAAATACGCAACATAGTGGTACTACTAGAAAAATTGGATTTCACGACCGTTTAAAACCATCGCGGACTCCTCCGTCGTAGTATAAGAATTCCGTGATGATTTTTTAATAGTGACAATGGTTTTAAACCATCGTGGAAGTTTTGGTAGCAACGGTGACAGTGAGGGACTAGGTGAGTGAGGAATGAGAAAGTGTTCAAAATTCTAGATGGTGCTTGAAAATTTCAAAAATTTTGAGTGGGAAATTCCATTTTTCATCACAGTTTTTGGAGAAAACTCTACGTCCGTATTTGTTTACACTATTTCATGATAGTATTTTTAAAACTACCGTGTAATATTTGTAGTTTTTTTTTCTTATATATATTTTGTTGTAGTGTGGGTGTTGCATTTTTTTAAAAATAAAATTCCGTAAAATATAGCCGTCAAAATAGGATGAAGGTGAGATAACCGCAATAAGAATCATATTCTTGGTTAAAAAAAGGTCTTAGATTACTTGATTAAAAAATGAGCATGACCTATTTAATGAAATATATATACATACATATATGCATATAGTTATTCACCTTCCGAGCAAAATATATTTACATACATATTTGTATATAGTAATTCACCTACTAGTCAATGACCAAAGTTTATGATCTAATAAAGGAGGAATGCCAATTTTCTCAATATAAACACACACACACACACACACACACGAAACCCGCGAACCCACACATGAAATAAAGTGTGAGAGAGTTCTTAGTTTCCCAAAAAGAGAGAGAGAGAGAGAGAGAGAGAGAGAGAGAGAGATATCTGCGAGAGTATACGACTGGAGAAGTTCTTGAGAGAAAGTATCTATTTATAACTATATTAAAATAGTGAAGTGCACTAAAAATACTATTCAAAAATTTGATCAAGTTATTTTGTCTTTTTATGATGATGTCTTTCTTCTTCTTCTTTAAACTTTTCTTGATTTGTTACTTTTTTTAATCTTTTTTTAATAAATTTACTTTCTTAATCAAATTTATCACTATAAAAATATATTTTTAAATATGTATTTACTTTTTTTTTTTTTTTTTGTGATAACCGAACATACATGTATCAAAAAATATTATATCATTGAAAATTTTAATATTTAAATTTATACATTAAATATTTAACAATTTTAGTATATATACGCTTCATGGCTAGTATATATATAGAGAGATTAGAGAAGATCAAAAAATTGAAAGAGAAAGTGAGAGGAAAAATAAAAAGCTCGCAACCCAAAACGCATGGTCGTTTTTAACGTTAAGAAGGCGCATCTTCAATCAGGCGACTCCTATCCAATTTCAAGTGCACCTCAATACCCCTCTCATCTTCTTAGCCGTATATCCAAATGTCAAAGGTGTTAAATAAAAATGAAGGATGGTCTTCCGGCTTTGATGGAATAACAACAATTTTCCACAATGTCGTCCTTCGTCACATCTTTTTTTTTTTTTTTTTTTTTTTTTCCTATAGCACCCTCAAATGTTTTATTTTTCTCACGAGCACCACTTACGAAATTTACTTTCTAATTTCCCCCTATTGTAATTGCGTTTTTTTTTTTTTTTTTTGTGTGCCCCCAAGCAGTAACAAATAGTTCACGATGGACACTTTGTTTTTATAAGAGTATGTTGTGAATCTAAATCCTAACTAGTGGGTGGACTTTGTCTTCAATCATAATAATAGTGATTACGAAATAACAAATCACCAGTGTTAAATTGAGATAGAGCTTAATAGATAATAAATCTTTATTATACAAACTAATGATCAACTGTATTACTAAGATATTAAACCGAGTGACTAATAGACTTACATTTATGTATAAATGTCTTTTTTATCTGTCGATAGGTGAGACTAATAAAAAAATTTGGTATTTTTGAAGACATGGTACATGATGACGGGAAAGTTATTTCCTATATAAAAATTCCACAGCTTCATTTAATGAAAATTAATGGTATTCTTATGAGGTATTAATTCGGATAATTTGGATAAGAGTGTCAACATTAAGTTAACATTAAATAAATCAGAAATCCTTATTTTATGATTTGTTCATAAATAGGTCTTTTCATTATAATTCTAACTGCACTCATGGACAAAAATAAAAATAAAAAGGTAGCTCTAATTATGGATTTACATGGTTGAGGGTCACATTATACGGTAATTGAATATATCAATTGACGTAACCTTTTTTTAAACGAAGAATCAACGCAGGATTTTCCAAGAAAAAATTTATCGTAACTATATCTGCACAATCTCATAGCACAACTTTGGTTTCTAATCGTGGTTCAGACCAAATTAGTTATAATTATATTTATTGATTGTGGGTTTGATCAAAATACATAGTAATTGTTGGACATTCGATTATTAAAATTGCCCATATTAGGTTCTGTACCGGATGTCGAGCTAACTGATAGTGCATGGGACATTGGGAAGCGTGCTTGTATGAAATACTTATATAGTTAAGTTACGAAATTTTTATAAGACAATATGGATATCAGTTGCACATAAAATAATTATTTAAATTGTTAAGATAAATATTGTCTAATAATAATTTCATTATTTAATTATTAAACTACATAACTATGCTTTTTTGTGGAAAATATTTTTTATTGTTAAAACAAATATATATCAATTTTGAAATAGATTAATTGTCTTGTTTGTCCAAGTATTGGACTATAATTTGATAAGATTATTTCGAGCAATAAAAAGATGACATATGACGTGGTGCTCCTAATATATGGGGTGCATGCACCCATTCCCTTGGCAAACAGAGTGGGAACAAATTAGTTCAAGGGAGGTAATCCTTCCTACCACACTTGAGGTGTCGATTAGGGTAAGAAACAGGTACAACTTATTGTGGCCTCCAACTAAACACCCTAGAATCTCATCTCTAGATTTAAGGAAGTTATAGCTAAAAAAGAATTGATATACAAATACTGATATACCAAAAAAAAAAAAAAAAAAAAAAAAACTTTGTCGACTAATATACAAAGACATTAAGCAGTTCCCACACATTTGTCGACTCTCAAAGAGAAGAATAGTTTGGAACATCAGAAGGTAAAGAAAGTCAACCGTAGAAAGGATGTTCATAATAGATATTATATTGAATTTTATCGAACATCATAAGTCCTTTTTAAGGTTTTTTGAAAAATCTTAAAAATTCAACTCCTTGAGTTTTTTTAGTTTCTACCTCCAGGACCACCTAACATAAATAATGGTATTATTTTAACAGTGTTATTAGAGAATTGTGAAAGTATAAAAGATCTCGATTGTTTGGTTTAATAGTAACTGAATAATACTTTATTTATATGAGTTAGTAGAGTTTTTTCAACGGGAAATAACATAATTTTTGTTGGGATATGTGTATTATTTTGCTGATTTAATTTGAGGAATTTTTTCAATATCATTTTTGCATGCATATTTAGATGCGTTATGAATATCAAAACCCTAGATTATTTAAATGCGACTTTAAATATTGTATATAACTGTTATATAAAGAAGTATAATATTTAAAGTTAAATAATCTAAAACTGTCCGTAATTATAAATTAAAGTTGAGATCTTTAATTTAAAATTATTAGCATAGTTCATTATATTCTGAATGAAACGATCTTATCCAGATTGTTAATAATGAGATTATTGGAATGAAAGCGCTTTATATAATTTGATTATATAGGATTGGAACACGATTAATTATGAATAGCTAATAATTTCTGTTGTCATATAGAGTATTCAAAATTAATCAATGATGGTCATATATGAATCGATCTTAATTCTGAGTAATTAATAGACTCCTATTTTTGTATTGTATTTTTTGACATATCGAGTAATGACACAAATGAATAGTATCAAATTCTTGGTATATTGGAAATATAATATAATAAATAGCCGGTAATATTACTATACAAGATGAAAAAGTCAGATAGACGGTTCACATAAGTAGTGATTCGGGGCTTGAATAATATATAGGAGCGCTCAATATATGATCAGATCATAAATATATTATTCATTAGAGAATCAATGTTACTTAAGGAGAAAGATATAATTAAAGAGGTTAATGGAAAATACCTAGCATTAATTATGAACCATTTATGGAGGATTGATTTATATGTAGTGACTATATCAATAGCCAATTCAAATCTTTTGAATATAATTAGTTTTATAATTTTTAAGAGTGCAATTCCAAATTTTTAGTGAAATAATTTGGAATTAATAATTTTGATATTTTAATTAAGGTGTTAATTAATTGTCAAAATTAATAGAGCTTAAAATTATAATGTCCATAGTTCCTCTCATCGACTCCGTTGAATCATGCGAATATTATTTTATGTTGGGTTAAATTTATTAATTTGGAATTGAGAATTCTATATTAATATTCACACAACAAATTAATTGGATTAATTTTTACTTTAAATAATATGATTATTTTAAATAATTTTAAATTAAAGATTATATAGTGAGATAAGGACCACACGGTAGTTGTGCACCATAGGGTAGTTCACATTATATCCACAGACAAAGTGCATGTGAAATTTTGAATTTTGACACATGTGGAAAAAAATAGTTGTTTTTATTTTGAATATTTCAAAATAAAATATTTTTTTAATTAAAAAAAAAAACAAAGGAAACTGATTAGTAGATAATAGGAGAGATATTTTCTCTCTCCCATATCTATCAAACACACCCACTCTAGGGAGGTAGTGGGCGTGTGTTTTTTCCACTATGTGAGGAGTAGATTATATAATTAATTAATTTAAAATAAAAAGGGAGGTCAGTTATTTCTCTGTAATATTGAAAGGGGATACATACGATGTGTCTAAAATGGGGGTGAATACTAATTCATTTTGACGGAGAAAAAAGTACGTACCTTTTCCAGAGATTCTTCTCCTCTTTTCCTTTACTTTATCTCATGAGTTGAGAATACATAGTGAATCAAAATTCATGTGTGTGATTAAACCCAAAAATCAGAAACGCCCACTCGTCTCCTGTTTATCGTGACTTTGAGAACACTGAGAAAGAATCGTTGGCGTTTCTAAAGGATTTAGAGTTCTCAAGAAGGTTCTTGAAAGAGTTCAAGAATTTCAACCTAATCAGACAACGGTCAATCTCTAAATCTTTTTCCTCCTTTATTTTTCATTAAATTAATATAAGTATTGTCGCCGGATAAAATATTTGAGAAAAAGTTTTATATGTACGATTTGATCCGTACCATACTTTCGCTATTTTTTTTAAAACCGGTTTTCGAAACCAATAAATTTAAGCTAAAATAATTGAAAATATAAAATGGTACTTGTTCTTAGAAAGATTGTGGATATCTTATAGTTACACATAATAATGTGTAATGTACAAAAAAAAAAAAACATTTTGGAGCTTTAATATATATTTCTATTAGAACTCTTTGTAAGCTTACGTATTTCTTATAAGCGATTTGAGATCTTCTTTCGGTATGATATGCTGGTGTTAACCCAGTGAATTACTACGCTTTTGGTTGGGCGCCTGCATCGTACTTCTCGGGACTAGATGCGCCTCCTCTATTGTTTTATTGGGGTAAAAATAATTTATTTAATCAATTTTAGAGAGATAAAGTTTGAATTTAATAATTATTGTGAAAAGGATAATTAGAAATTCAAATATGACTTAAATGTTTATGTATTTTTTTAGGGGATTAATGTATTTACTTTGAATTATTGAATAAATTAAAACCAGGAAGGGATAAATTATTTTTTTAATATTAGTTAAATAATTAATTTAAATCTCAACTAATAATTAATTTGATTTGAAATAACTTTTAATTTATTTGTTCACAATTATTTTGATAAGATAATTACTGAACTAATGTTTTTTTAAAAAAAAAAATTAAAATAATATTATTCTAAATAATAGACTTTGTGTCATCATGAACTTTAGGAAAATGTCACGAAATGATGTCTTGAACTGATTTTTGCCCCACAAAAAAAAATTACTGTAAGAAATGCCATAACATAACATCAAAAATACTTTTTTTTTAATTTTAAAAGTACAACTAGTTGGTATATCTATCATGTAATCACCTTTGTCAGTGAGTTATCAGTTAGTTACAAAATGATAATCACTTCTATCGACAGGTTACTAGTTAGTTATCAACTAGTTACCAGTTAGTTACTTTAATTGGTGGGTTTCAATTCTCAGTTGGTTGTCAACTGATTATCAGTTGATTACCGACCGGTAACCACAGATTAATAATCACTGGTCGGTAACCGTTTGGTCATCATTTAGTTATCCATTGGTAACCAATATACTGATTGCTCCATCGGATTCTCTGGATATACACTGGAGTATTAAAGAACAATCCAAAAAAATTTCACAAAATCCAAAATATCCACAAAACAATAATCCAAAAATATACGGAATTAATCATCAATGTCTGTTCCTGTTATCGAGTCCCTCGACCTTTACTCATTTGATCTCTATCTCTCTCTGAATTTAGTGTCGTCTATGGCCTAATTTCCCTCATTTTTATCATTCATCAACTCCAGTTGTTTCTTCATGTATCTTTATCAGCAAAGAAAAGGGCAAAAAGAAAAAGAAAAAGAAAAGGCTGATACGTACGGATCCGAAAAGTGTTCTTCTTCGCTCAAAATCTTCAGGCATATACCTTATATCTCTCTGTCTCACAAAGGTAACAATACTCAAAATCTTTCATATATGCATACACACACGTGTAAATTAGTCTCACAAAAAGTAACAATATTCAAGATCTTTCATATGTATCCGTAAATATATAGATGTGATTTTAATGGTTACGTTAATATTTACTCATCAGTGGGTATTGTTTTTTGATTATGTAATACATATCAGGCAGTTCTAATAAATTTGTATAGTTAGCAATAAAATCAGTGGTAATTAATAAGCATTTAACTTAGAGAGTTTATTAAATTCTATTTTAAAAGGACAATTTGTTCTTAACCTACTGACATAACTTTTATTAAGATTTTTTTTTTTACTTAAATAGAATCTAAATAAAAAATACAATCCCTTATTTTTGAACCTCGTTCTTAGTCTTTTCGTTATGGATTTTTTTTCCTTTCAATTTTTTTGTTAAAAAATGCTAAATAGCTAATATTCTCACGATCCTAAAAAGAAATGAAAATAGACAAAACCATGAACATAAATAAAATAAAATAAAAAAAGAAAAAAAGACTGATAATAAAAATCATTCAATTCTGTGTGCATAAACACACGGTATTATCTATAAAAACAAATGAATATTAAAATAAATTACTGATTAGATTTCCATGAACATAAGAACACTATATTATATGAATTGGAAAATACTGAGAATAAAAGTTGAATAACTAAATTTATAAGGGTTATTTACATAAATGTCTAAATTAGAGATATTAATTTGAAATATGGCTGTTTTTCTTTTTATTTACATAAACATCTAAAAGAGTAATTATAAGGACAATTTTACCCTTCATAAAGAATGGAGAATTAACAAATAAAGAAATTACGAAAAAGGAAAAAAAAAAAAAGGAATCTAAGATGTTTATCAAATAGGGCTAAAGTTGATTTTAATGAAGAATTGATATAAAATAAAAATTTGAAATTTTTTTTTTTAATTTTTATTGTAAAGAAGGTGTAAATATTTATTATGAACTAAAAAAGAGAATATTTTCTCAAAATCAGATTTCACATTAATGAAAAAAGGCTAAATAAAGAAAAAAAATCTCAAAAAAATACTTCGTATAATGAATCTATCTTTATCATAAAGATATGTTCGATTTCATTTCTACTAATTTATATAAATAATAGTATTTTTTTCATAAAGAATTTGATTCAATTTATTGTGTTATTCTTCAATTTATTTGGTTAAGACATAAATGACAATCATTTGATTTATAGAGGATTTCATAAACAAATAGGTTTTTTTTTTATATATAAAGAATTCATTGGTTTTTTATTTGAAAAGTATGAATATTCATCAACTTTTATCGTTAATATTTTGTGTTGTGTTTATTATTTAGTATGAAACATCATCTTTATAGTAAATATTTTATATTTATTATAAATACTTTGATGTTTATAACTAATTTTGATTTATTAAATGTAATTTACATTTATCAACAAAAAATACTCATCATTAAAATCAAAAAACTAAAAAAAATGAAAATAAAAGAATATGTACAAAAATAAAATGATGCAAATTATAGTAAATGACAAAATAAGTATTACAGATATTTATTTTCTAAAAAATAGACATATACATAATATTATTAAACAATATTATCATTGGTTTTTTTTATATATATAAAGAATTCATTGGTTTTTTATTTGAAAAGTATGAATATTCATCAACTTTTATCGTTAATATTTTGTGTTGTGTTTATTATTTAGTATGAAACATCATCTTTATAGTAAATATTTTATATTTATTATAAATACTTTGATGTTTATAACTAATTTTGATTTATTAAATGTAATTTACATTTATCAACAAAAAATACTCATCATTAAAATCAAAAAACTAAAAAAAATGAAAATAAAAGAATATGTACAAAAATAAAATGATGCAAATTATAGTAAATGACAAAATAAGTATTACAGATATTTATTTTCTAAAAAATAGACATATACATAATATTATTAAACAATGAATATATTTTAAAATGAGACTCTGAAAATAGACCTTTTGTATAATAATTTTAATTTATAAATACGTAACGTTAGAAGGAAAAAAAAACACACACACCCGGGATATAGTATGCATTAATAGAATTCTACACTCTACACGTATATTAATAAACCAATTAATAAGTTTCTATTAGCGAAAATGAAAAAAAAAAAAAAAAAAAAAAAAAAAAAAAGAGAAAATCGGAATAAAGAAACTGATACGCATAAGTTCAGGGAAAAAAAAAAAAAAAAAAAAAAAACTAGACAGCCACAGGCCAGCCCATCAGGTAAAAAGCTAAAGAATAACTTATTGAGTATGACCGGACAAAAATCCTATTAAACGATGATTTGGTGCATTATTTCTTTTGAGTTTGATAGTGCTTTTTTTCCTGGCAAGTTCCTTGTATTAGAAATGCTACGTAAAAGCTTAGGATAGAAGCATCCATTTGATAAGTTAATTGGAGATAAAATTTTTAAGTTAGAGTTGGTTGATTTTTCAAAATCTAGTTAGAATTTTTTTAAACATATAAGAAAAAGACAAAAACTGAGATAAAATTTTTGACTTGGAACCTAAGTTACAAACACACCTTTTATCAAGTTAAACTTTTTATCTTAAACTTTTTTACCAAACACTCAACTCAAGTTAAACTTTTCAACTCAAATTTTTTACCAAACACTCAACTCTAACTCTAACTCTCAACTTAACTTATCTTCAACTCAACTTAAAAATCTTAACTCAAACCGTTTCACCAAACGAATCCGAAGTTTTTTTTTTTTTATTTTAAGAGGAGAAAAGAAAGAGAGAGAAAGAAAAAAAAAAGTAACAGTTTGGTGAAAACACTAAGCATTACACTAATGCCATGCCGTATTTCTTTCTTATTAAAAAAAAAATACACGTAATGCCATGCCAGTTATAAAATTTTTGAAATAAATTGTAAAAAAAGAAAAAAGAAAGAAAAATAAAGTTGTAACACAATTTTTTTAAAAAACATGCCATTAAATTAAAAAGAAAAAAAAAATCCCTTACATAAATCTAATTTTAATTCTGGATATTAAATATTTATTTTAAAAGAATCTTTTTAATTAATATTTAAGAACAGCCCCGAGGCCACGACTAGACCACCATCGTAATGCGAGTTCTTCTCGCCGTCTACCTTGCTCGAAAATTTGGTGGGCCTGCACAAAAGGATTTGGGTTTGCATGCAAGCTCCGATTTCCTCTCCGCCGTGCGTGAGCCATGACCCTATGGAGATCATTTTTTTTTTTTTTTTTGGATTTTGTTATTCATTTTGTGAAGGTGTATGTGATGATTGGTAGATTTTATGATTTTAAAGAAATTTTGAGACAATTTTTTTTTGTAATCAACTGACAAAATCCAAAGAATCTGACAGATTTGACAGTTGCTAGTCAATAACTAGACGACACCCTACCAGCGGAGGTTGTCATCCCAACAAAGGTGGTTACCGACTGATAATTAATTAGTATCTTATCCACGGAGGTAGTTATTCGGTTGGAAACCATCTAGTGTCTTGTCAGAGGTGGTGGTGGTTATCGGTTGGTAACTATCCGATAACCCACGTAACTAGAGATGGCCTTCGTCGAGGGTTGTAATTTTTCAAATCCAGTATAGATCCGCCACCGTTGTGATTCCTTTATGGCCTTCGTCGTGATTACCTTTCGTGGATCTCACAGGTAGCTGGTGTGTTCTATGACTAGCCTTTCATGACCACCAGCGATGGGTTTCACAACCTACTTCCTTGTCGATGGTTTCTAGTGCAAGCACGAGCTGCCCACAGCCCACATTGCTAGCCCCGCCATCATTGCCCACGCCGTGAGCTCAGATCTCCATCGTCAGTTTTGGAACCCAGATCTCCATTGTCGTTCGTCGCCCATACCTCCGTCGTGAACCTATTGCACCACTAGAAGCCCCTACGTCTCACGAACCCTCGCTGGGGAGTCAACACCACCGTTTCTCGGTGTCTCTTGGACGAGGATGGAGCAAAAACTTTTGCTTTTTCTTTTTCCCTCAATGTACTCACATGTAAATATTTCACACTAAGTTTGATGTATCTTTTTGAACTCGATTGTCGAAAATTGATCTCAAGTAGGTTTGAATTTTTACCCCATTCATAGGGTAAAGCAACCTTATCTAATTGTCGAAGTCCCCTTAAATATTTTATGCACTCCAAAATCTATTTCAACCCTCGTCTCCCACACAGACGACGACCCAGACCTCTGTTGACGGTGTTCTTGAGAAGCCGGCCACCCTTACCCTACGACAGCACCTAGCGTCGCCCACTCCCCACGACGCGACCTCCAGCTCGACTCCAACCACCGCCCACCCTGCGCCCACTCCCTAAAATGCAGCCTACGGACCCACTTGCGATGCCAACCCGCTCCCCTTCCCGCGACGACACTTGGTGGTTGATCTGAATTTAGGTTTGTTACTTTGTTTACATTTTTTGTCCTGAACATTCTGAATATTATTTTTACCATTCAATAGTCAATATTTATTGTTCCCCATTAGTTGAATTTGAGTCCATATAATTAACAATTAAATTCCAAACCCAATCAACGCTGATTTTTGTAACTAACATAAAGAAGAAGAAGAAGAAGAAGCAAATAGAATTCCTTATAAGTGATAAAAAACAAATTATTATTTTGTTTCATTATGTTAACCATCCCTTGAACCAAATGCCGGGGACCTCCCTGTCACCTCCGGCAACTCGTCACCCTCTTGTTCTTTTTCTTGGTGGAGAACCAGAAAAAAGAAAAAATGGTGGCTGTTGGATACTCTATTGTTAACCAAATGACATGTGTCTCTTATTAGCCCCATTCTTTACCAAACCACATCGTCGTTCTTAGCTCATAAAGTTCACA
This sequence comes from Ficus erecta, assembly GCA_008635985.1. NCBI lineage: Eukaryota > Viridiplantae > Streptophyta > Magnoliopsida > Rosales > Moraceae > Ficus > Ficus erecta. The sequence continues at coordinate 99,268 of BKCH01002004.1, read as the reverse complement.
GCTTCAACTATCTACCAAATGACATGTGTCTCTTATTAGCCCCATTCTTTACCAAACCACATCGTCGTTCTTAGCTCATAAAGTTCACAGCTTCAAGTATCTATTGTACCTCAAATATATTTTTCAAGGGAAAAGTATATTAAAGACATAAATTTAAAAACTATTGTATTAATAGGACACAAAAATGTAACTTAAACTAATATGACACAAAAATATACTAAAGCAAATTAAAGTTTCTATTATGTTGATCAAGACGAGGGAGTTTTATGTTATATTAGTCAATAGATAAAAAAAATGGTTATTTAATTATGTAATTTTCTTTTTTTTTTTTAATAGCCAAAGAGTAGGCCCATAACAAATCCCCCCAACACTAATCATGATATCTACTCCATGGATGGGGAAAAGTAATTATGTATCCCATTATAGAACTCCCCTAAGTAAATTTAATATTTGTCAGTAAATCTAACATTTATTGGCCAATCTATTATTTATCTTGTTTTTTATATTTTTAAAAACCACTAATTTTATAAAAACTAATAAAATATTCCCTTACTGAAAACCCTAGACTACGATCATCAGAGAAGGAGCCCAGTCTCCCTACAGTCATCGTTAAAGAAGAAACGTGATGGAAATCTCATGATGGAAGACAATGTTCTCAGAATTGTGACCTCCTCGGAGTCACGATCTCCCCGGAATCAGTTTCGACATCCTCCGGCCAGCAAAAGAGGACGTTGTGGCGCCCAAGTTTGGTTTAACCTGTTAAAAAAAATCCAACAATCATAGAGACAAAAAAAGATCACAATGGAAAACGGTAGATCGAGAGTTAAGGCAGTTGTTGTAGCCCAACTCGTCACTGGAGAAGAAGCTGAGTTAGGGGATAGATTGGTTATAGCGTCTTCTCCATCATCGGCATGATATCCTCTAGTCATTGACAAACGAGAATGAAAAAGAGACAAAGGGGGAAAGAGAGAGGGGGAGAGGAAAAGGGTAAAATTAGAAAAACTTAAATGAAAAGTAAAACTATGCTATTATTTTCCATAATTCAAAAATTATATTATAGACTTCATCTGCACATTTAAAAGATGCTATATCATGCATTTTCTTAAAAAAAAGAAAAGAAGAAGAAGCAATAATAATATAAATTATTATAGAGATCTAACTATTCAAAATAAAACTCTATTTACTAATTAAAAAAAGAAAAATTAGGCTGGATAGCCCATAGTAATCACCTAATCTAATATATAGTGTAATCATTTTTATTTAGCGAAATGGCCTAATTAAATTTCATCCACTTCTCAGACTCTTCTCTCCTTCCCCCACCTCTTTCTCTCTCTCTTCCCTCTACTCATTTCTCTCTTCTCTCTTTTCAACCATCACTGCCGACCATAGCCTCGGACAAAGACTGGCGACGCCGGAATTGCAACACCAGGGCGAAATCATCGTGCTGCTCACGACGGAGAGAGAGAAACAAGATCACGAAGAGAAAGCCGCTCTCATCGCCTGAGAAAAAAACTCGTGGAGCCTGCGAGCCTCGATCGCTTGATCTGCTGGAAATCACGACGGTTTCAGCATTCTCCAATTGAAATGCAACAAGCTGCCACCGTCACCGTTCCTGTCCTCATCGGCACAATGCCTCTCCGATCAATGAGGAGAGAGAGAGAGCGGGGAAAAAGAAAGCAGTGGAGAGAGGGAGAGAATTGAGAATGGGGAGAGAGAAATGGAGGGAGAGAGGGGAAGAGAGAGTGAGTTTTTTTTTTTTTTTTTTTTTTTTTAACTTTTTAAATTTTTAAATGGTAAATCAGTGATTTACTCATTGTTAATCACTGATTGACCGTAAAATTTGTTTTATTGTTTATAATCAATCAATGATTGACTACAAAAATAAAAATTTGTGATATTATTTATGGTCAATCAGTGATTAACTATTTAATATTGACCATTCTAAAAAAAAAAAATTTAACTAATTTTTAAAAACTTAAGTTTTATTTGACATTTAAATTTAATTTCAACTAAACTGTATTTTTCATCTCAGTTTTTGTCTTTTTTTGAAAAGTTAATAAAATTTATAACTAGTTTTTGAAAAATCAACCAATTCTAAATTAAAAATTTATTTTCAACTGACGAACCAAGTATAAGCTCAAAAAAAAAAATCATTTAGCTATAAATCTCATAAAAAAACTCTATTTGAAAGGGTTTTTTTTTTTAAATTTTTAATTTGTATAATCTATCTAAAATTATCATTTTCTAAATTTGTTTGTAAGCATAAATTAGATAAAAATTGAGATGTCAATGAAATACAGAAGGGTAATCATGAAATTTTCTGTACAACAAAAGGAAAAAAAAGAAAAAGAAAAAGAAAGAAAACCTTAAAACATGGAAATCTCCGAAGTCCTCCCAATCCATTATTTTCATCAACGCCAAATGAGTCCCCAATGGCTTACTTCCCATGCTCCAATTTGGAGTTATTGTCCGTACGAGGTGGGTAATTATATATATTTAATATATATGTAAATATCTCGGCGAGAAAAAGCTAAAATATCATATCGTAGGAAATTAAAGAGGTGGGGAACAATATTAGTACGCGAGTACAGAAACGTCATTATTCATCGACCCAGTGATAGGCATGGCTATCTGTACGGAAATGCAAACCTCACCATTTAAAGAAAGAAAAGCCATTATCATTTCCACAAATATTTCAAAAAGCAATATATATTTAATTAATTTACTGTCAATGAGAGTGACCCATTGACCCAGTGCACTAATCCGAGGATGTCTAAAGAAGTCCATTAATTTTTTTTATGGGCAAACTTTATCATTGTTTTTTTTTTTTTCTAGAGAAAAATTTATTTAATTTACGTTGATTCATCGATTTGAGATAATTTTTTAAATTAAAATTAACTGATTTTTTAAAAATTAATTATAAATTTTATTAATTTTTTTTAAAAAAATAAAAAATAAAATAAAAAATACAGTTTAATTAGAATTAAATCTTAATACCGAATGAAATCTTAGTTTTTTTTTTTTGTTGAAAAAAATTATTTAGTGGTTAAATTAATTTTTTTAACAATATGATATATGAATATTCACATTAAAAATTAATAATGTAATACATAAAACAATATTATTGTTTGGGGGCATTTTTTAATACATTTTTCAAAATTTTTTTTTATCTTTTTCCTTCAATTTTATTATTCACTTTCTCCAACATATTTAAAAAATTCAAATTTTAAAAATCCATAACTTTATTATTTAAGTCAAAATGAGACGATTTTTTTAAATTTCATAGAATTTCGAGAGGAACGAAATAAGATCTATATTACTAATTTTTTTCCCAAACACATTTCAAGTTTTATAATTTTTCACTACAAATAATTCATTTTCACCAAATGTACATTTTTAAAACTCAAGCTATTTCCGATCTCCAAAATACCGTCACCAAATGCCTCCCCAAATGGGCCCTTTGCTCTTTTCTTTTTTTTTCCTTCTCCTTTTTAAATATTTTTATTTTCATTTTGGACCAAACTTAGAGCACGTTTGTGAGAACATCTGGAGATAATATTTTAAATATTGGGTTAGAAATATGTGTTTGGGGGAAAACTTTTAAAAAAATTATATGATATAAAAAATAATACAAAAATTTAAAATGTGTTAGAAAAAAATATGTAAAATAGATATTGTCTTTTTTAATTAGTGTTACGAGTATTTTGTCCTAAAAAATATCTTATTCTGATTTATAACTTTTTTGAAAAAATTATAAATTTTTAAAATTTAAAGTTTAAAAAAAAAAAAAAAAGTTTAATAATATTTAGATGAGTTTGTCATCTTTAAAGGACGGACCTAGCTTATAGGAGGTAGGAGAACCTCTTGTTTTTTTCCAGAAAAGGAATCTTTATTAATTTTCTTAAACAAAAAGTCGTTTCCTTTCTTATCTCTCTCTTCTCTCTCGTCTCTCTCTTTCCTTCTAAACCATTGGTGGCTTTGAATCTGGGTCTGTGTGGAGTGTCAGCACCAGTAAAATCGAGAATTTGCTTCGAATTTGGAAATCCAGAATACAAGGAAAGAAGAAAGGAAAAAAAAAAAAAAGGTAAAATCTTTTGAAAACCCAGAAAAATTATCTTACATACAATCCATTTTCTGCAATTTTTATGGTCAAACAGATGAGTTTTTTTTTTTTTTTGGGCTTAAAATAGTTTATTTTGCCTTTTTTTCTTTCTAGGGTTTTCTTGTTTTCATTTCATCTTTCCTTTTCTATTTTTCTCTGGGTAAGTACTCGATTAAAATTTATTTATCTATTTCCTGCTTATTTACGTATTCTGATCTTGTACTTAGGGGATTTTGATTGGATGGATTTCGATCTTGTCTTCAGGTGGGAAAATTTTCTCTGGGAGAATATTGTACTTTTTTTTGTGTTTGGAAAAAATTTTCTCGGGAAAATGACGAGACAGAAAATAGAGATAAAGAAGATCGACAACATAACGTCGAGGCAGGTGACGTTTTCGAAGAGGAGAAGAGGGCTTTTCAAGAAGGCTCAGGAGCTCTCCACTCTCTGCGATGCTGAAATGGCTCTCATTGTATTTTCTTCCACCGGAAAACTCTATGAGTACGCTAGTTCAAGGTTTCTTTTCTCTCCCCTCTCACTCTAACTCTCTCTCTCTCTATATGTGTGTGTGTATATATATATATATACACCATTTGTATTCAGTTTGTTTATGAATTAATATGTTCGTATTTCAAATAAAGTAAGCAGAACTGCATGAAATCTTCTATGTCTTGAATAAAAAAGGAAAAAAGAAAAAGAAAGCCAGGCCTAAAATTTAGCTAAAAATGCATAATTTTCATTTTAATCTTTTTCCTTAAGTACCGGATTACAAATCTTTTGCTTTCATTTCATTACCAATATTAAAGGGTTATTGAATTTATTGTATTTTGTTTAATTTTTTTATTTTATATATGTGCTTGTTAAAAGCATATATATAGATATATCATAAACCTTATTCCAAGAAATATATATATATATATATATACATATATATATCATAAACCAAGAAGTTATGGGTTCTGAATGCGGGTACATGAATCATTAAGTATTTCTTAGTCATGGTACCATTTCTCTCCCACTTGCAAAAGTTAGTACATTTATATACTTATACACTCCTATATATATAAATATATTGTCCTTTCCGGGGGGGGAAATATCTCTTCTTAATAAGTTACAGCTACTAGTAATAATGTGTGAAAATTTGTACCTTCAACAATTCTTGCAGGTAATTATTTCTCACTTAAATCCAAATGTTTTCAATCCAACTCAAATACAAATATAAATTTTCATTTTTTCAGAAATACGTATCACATTGTTTTGATCCCTTAAGAACACACATTTAGATTCATCTATTTAAGTTGAATGCAAAAACTCAAAAGCAACTTGCGATCCAATTTGGACCATATATAGGTTGCATTTGCATCTTTCTTATAATCACTCATTCTCCAACTTAATGTAAATACTTGATTAGGTAGTGATGTCACACTAAATATTTGATATATATTATTGGGAATATCAAATTTTTAGTGCTGCCAATTTCTTGTCGTACATTTTTTAAAAAGTAATATGTCATGTACTGACCTATATGTGTTTGAAAGATTAACCGCACAGTATATTTAACATCTGTATTCCCAATAAAATATATATATATATATGTACGTATATAGTTAATGAAAAAGATGACACTAATTTGATCACTTGTCTGTTACTGAAGTTTGGTTGAAGTAGTTGATGATGTTAGCATTATCAGTATGGGCAAAATTTATATTTGGAGGGTTTAAACTGGAGTCTGAATTTTATTTTTAGTCAAACATGAGTTTCAATTGCGAACTTGATTCAAATTGAAAAATTCCATCTGACTCATAAATCAAACATGTAATCACGTAAACTCATAATGCTACATTTTTCAAATTTCAAATAGATGTTTTTCACATAATCTAAACATGTGAAATTTTGATCGATTAACGTACAAAACGCAGATATTGTTACAATTATAGGAGTAGAATCATTTGAAAGAAATCTTAGATTAAATTCAGTGGCACAAATTTTGGCTGCCTGTATAAAGCTATCTTCAGTTATGGTGAAGTTCTCTTAATTTTATTTTATTGAAGCAAAAAAATTACTAATTGTATTTCGAACTGAAGACAAGCATTGTATAGCCAATCCGCTCTATAAATATTTGTATATGTGAAACTGTCTTTTAGCTGAAACTATGTCACTTCATATTTTCCAATTCGTGTGTGCATATATATCTTATAGACAAATTGTAACATATTGTTTTTAATAGACAAACAACATGACTTTGAAGATAGTCCCTGTAATTTCAATCTAAACTTCACCACTTCATTCTCTCTCTCTCTTTTTTTTTTTTGGAAAGTTCCACCACTTCATTCTATTAGATAGAGAACTAGAAAATAAAAATAAAATTAATAATATATAATAGTAACAATTTAAAACAAGCACTTCTTTCCCGGGATTTTTTTTTTCGTTGCATGTTTAATTCATATTATTTCTTTTGTTTTTACATAATTGATCCTAAAAGTGAAATGTATGATTGTATGGTCCCCTTTTTTTTGTTTTTTTTTTTGGTGTTTAAAGCATGGGGAAAGTTCTTGAAAGGCATGATTTTCATTCGGAAAATCCTGAAAGATCGAGCCAACCATCTCTTGATGAGCTTGAGGTAAGACCTATATATATCTCCATACAATGCTTGGCATGCGTTTTCCGGTGTCATAAATAGAGAGCTTGGGGTTTAAATAGACACATTTAGGCTAGAAATAAGAAATTTAATCAAACGAGCAACTTAGCAAATTATAAAGGAAATGCTAAGTAGGAATCTAAAAATAACGAAACTCCAAAATAGGATTATCTAGATCAATAAAAAAAGAAAAAAAAATAAAAATTTGACTACCTATATCAGCCTTTTATCAACTACTCAAATGTGTGACCACTTGATTAACACTACTAAAAATTTGATGTTTCAATAGTAGAAGAATTAAAGTTTTAAGATAGAGCTTAGGAAAGAGGAGCTTTGTACCTTTTAAGTTATACGGGGTAAATTAAGACAATACAACATCTATTCTTTGAATCTAGATCTGCTATCCTATTTTCCTGTCTCAATAGCTGTCCTCTCCCCATATTATTTTGACAACTCATCAATTTGATTAAAAATATTTAGTATTTAGCTTTTTTATGTGGTTTAATTTTTAAATTCAGATGATATGATATAAAACTATTGAGGGGACAACCTATGAGACAGGAAATCCGGGACAACAGATCTTGATTCCTCTTCTTTGGGGTTAAATTTGAAATATATCAAACATAAACAGTCCTTAATGTAGTTTATAAAGAAGTCTTCTTGTAACAGCTCATTAACTCCATCAAATCAATTACTTTCCAAGAGACAGATGACGTAACCAACATAAGATATTTGTCTCAAATTCTACTTTAGTCTATAATTTTTAAAATATCTTAGAAATTGACCCTGATATTTCATTATGTGGAAAAATTAATCCATTGGTAATATAAGCATTGTAATTTAATTGTACGCCGTCTAAAAGAGGGCGAAATAGACTTTTCTCTCCGATTCCGATCGAGAGGGTGGGGGAACTAGTGAATGTCTTAGCTAGAGTTTGAGAAACCCTAAAACTAAATGACGTTTTATCTTCCTCTTCTAAAGGTTTGACAGGAGATGAAATATAGCTAGGTGGCTGATTTCATTTCACTTGGTTAAGCTAGACATTGTGCGATTTTCTGGTGATTTCTGTGTAAGCAAACCTCTAAACATAGCTTCTAAACAACAACCATAACTCCTAGTAAGAATAGCCTGCTTTCTTTGTTCTCTCCATACCCCATTTTGTCATCTTTGCTATGATAAGATAATTGACACCCTCCTCAAATATCCGTTATTGTCGGCATTTCAACTGAAAAAAATCGAGCATTGTCAGTTCTCAACCTATTCTTCTATCAGCAAAGTTATATATTCAGAAATGGCGCTTCTTTTGGCCATGCATGGTAAACAAAAGAGGGTTAGAGATCATGTCATTTTACTTCCAATCTCCGCCAAAGGGCATTCAGTGCCTTAATATCCAACAATCTAGACATTTTCAGGGACTAAAGTGAAATTTATCTTATAGTTCAGGGACCATTATTAAGCTTAACCCCTAAGTTTTACCATAAAGTTGCAATAATGTTGTCCCATAATATAATTAAAGCCACAAAAAGTGTAATATTATCGCTCGTTCCTGACTTTATACACGTTTATTGCCAACCTTAGTTGTCTCGTGTACTGAAAAAGGTGGTCCTCGGTAAGCCAGTTAATTATTGTTGAGCAAAGTTCTGCGTCCTACACTTTGATAATCAAGAGGAAAAAAAAAAAAAGAAGAAGAAGAAGAAGAAAAAAGCAAATTTTAAGTTAAATAACTAAAATGTGAACGTTCAGACAAAATCTAAAAACTAAAAACCTAAAACCTAAAACGAGTACATAAAAGTTTACATGTGTTTGTGGGGGATTTGGCTACATTTGAACATTTCTATTTAGATTGCAAGTTGAATCTGCGTTTGGCAATCACCATTTAGATGGAGCATCTGAATGTGTCATTTTAATTGCATTTGAGAGAGACATTTGTGCAATTCCATTTGAATTGCACATTCAAATATGTGTTTGGCAGTGATAATTGAAATGAAGCATCTAAATGGTCCATTTCACTTTTTAAGGAAAATTGTGAATGGAGACCCCTAAATTTTGTTGAAACATTTCTGCACTATTCTGTTGAAATATTTTCATTCAAATGTTTCATTCCAAATGTAACCATTTGGATGCTTCCCAAACAACTCTTTAGTCACAAAAATGACGTGTGAATTCATTAACCTCCCTTGTCCACTTGAAAAAAACCAAAATGTTCATTATTCACAACTAGAGCTTAGAGAAACGTCAAGCCAAATCACTGAGGAAAACGTTTAAGCCAAGCGCAGCAAAAAGAAAATAAATGCTAAGAAAAGTGGTAGCATAATGAACTTGACTAAGTGATAAAGAAAAAATGTGTTTGAGAGAGTCTGTATGAAGAATACTGTGAGGATGGGAGTAAAACTGTGAAATTGGTTGAGGACCTGTTTACTAGATCTCAACAACTAATTACTTTGAAACTTTTAAGTGGATGTTGAAGGCAACATGATCGTAAAGAGATCGAAGTTGTGGTCTTAGTTCTTAGAAAAAATTAGCAGAGTTGGAGTCTTGTGAGAAGAAAATTGTACAATGATTCTGAACAGAAAAAGGCATTTACGAGTTTAGGACCTGTAAAGGGAAGGGTTTTAAATTGAGAAAATCTTTACAATTTCTCTCAGTTAGGTTACTTCTTTCTGGCCTTGTTTGCTTGTTTTCAAGTTTTGGTTTTGGTTTTTTCTGTCAGTTTGTAAGGTATTTTTCGTTTTTTAATAGTATTTTTCTTATATATAAAAAAAAATTCTAAAACCATTATGTGTCCTTAAATTTGTGGATAAAAACATTGAAAAGCTAGAAACTAAGCAAAACTGACCATTTTATAATAGTAGTAGTGACTAGTTAAGTGGTAAGAATTGCTGGTTGAAAACATGATTTTTTCTTTTTAAAGGATTGTAAACATGATTTAAAGACCTATTATAAGGGGGAAAAAAAAAAGGAAATTAGAACAATTACCAAAGTTGGTAAGTTCAAAATCTCCACAAGAAACTGAGAGAATTTGACCAAATTATAAGTAACATGCTCGTGAAAACACATTAGAATTCTAAGTTTTCTTGGTCAACTTATCACCAAACTGTAAACATCATATATAAAGTTATGCTAGAATAGTCATAAATCATAGAAATCGGACACCTTTAGCTATGACCTTGAGAATTGGGAAATCTTTCTTTCATTTTGTAAGTGATCTCTAAAGATGATTTCTATGTAATGTTTATTGTTGACGGTGAAAATTCACTAGTAACAAAGAATTTGCTTGTAATCTCATCATGGATGATCTCTTATGTAGAACAATAAAAAAAATACAGAAAAATAGAGAAGACAAGAATTATAGAGGTTCACATTCAAAAAAATGACTATGTCCTCTTTAAAGCTGGAGTGTTTTAACTATAAAGATCACTTACAACTGGGGGCTGTAATTGCCAAAAAGTGATTAAGGTCTTCTATATGCATGCAAGCTATTTATACCCTTCTAAGAATTAATCTTGAAATAATTAAAAATGCATACAAAATATTTGAGTACATTTAATAGATAACTATCTTGGAGCCCATAGATCTCGATTGCCATCTTTATCTTCATTTTAAATCATTAAAGATAAATCTCTAGGTGGAAATCCCGAAATTCTCGGAATTCAAATAACTCAAAATACCAACTTGACTCTCATCCTTTAAGATTTTTCAAGTTGGGTACCTTCATGTAGCTGTATTTGATAGTCTTATGTGACACTGTAAACCGACTAGAATTCTTGCGATGGAAAAGAATATGCTGAGGACACAAATAAGAGGCCAAACTCACCCGTCACCTAGGGTGCTAAACTAAATCCAATCTCCCATGTTCAGCTTAACTCTACCTTACTCTACCTTTTTAAGAAAGGATACCTTGTCTTCAGCTTCAACTTTCCCTTGCCAACAAAGATGCCAACACAATCTTGGTCGAGATTTCAACTCTTCCATGTCAGATAGGATGCCGATCCCACTCTCATGTCAGATGGGGTGTCAACCTCATCTGGGTCGAGTTGTAACATGTATCAACATTTACAATAAGTCTAATAAGAGTTGATCTTCTCTGAATTTCAATACGTCATTCATGGCTTCAATCTTCTGGCTGAACAAAAGCATACATTATACCGTCTTCAGGTCATATGTGTCTACTCTCTCCCAAATTAATATAAATTTGGGTTCCCACAACTCTTTTGAACTAATAATTAGGAAAATTTACGAGATACCTCCTTTAACTTTTAGGGTATGTTTGCTATGAAGGAGGGAGTAGTAGATCACCTAAGTGAGATAAATGGAAAAAGAGGGAGAGGTCCTTTTTCTTATGTTGTTTGGTATGAAATCCCTCCAATAATATCTCTAGTTTAGGAGATATCAAAATTGGAATGTTTGGAAGGATTTGGAGTCCCACTCTAGTCCCTTCCTTCCTCCTTTTTCTCCTACAAAACAACCATAAATGTCAAAATCCTTCCACTAATAATCCCTCCACACCTCTCATTCTTTCTACTTTTCTCTCCTACCAAACACATTCTTAGGAGTGTGCCAACCCTAGATTAGTTAAATTTCATTTTGATAGTTTAAACTGCTGAAAATGGAAAGAATAAATAAGGTCCTGGTCATGTCAATCCCTAACACTCTGATGATTGGATTATGTGGCCGTCATTTCCCTTTAATGTTTTATTGGTTAGGGGGTAATTTGATATTCAATCTTTTAGGTCCCTACTTTTCCTCGACGGTTACGTGATGATGTCTTGAAAGCCTATATGTGATAGATAGACTCCTGCAACCATGACATATTTCTTTATCTGGACATAATTTCATTTCTTTTCTTTCTAAACGAAAAATAATGGTTAATTCCACATACAATTAAGTCTTTTGTTTTTAAGAGTTATTATTTGTTACTGAATTGACCATAGACCAATTTCCCTTTTTACTTGTGATTATTGAACACACTCATAATTCTATAGATTAAACATTGCACTAACACTGTTTGGTGAGGAAGAAAACTGGATGGAAGGAAAAAGGTGGAGATATTTTATAAGTAAAAATTGAAAAGTGAGTTGTTCGGTAGGGAGATAAATGAGGAGATCCGACTAATGCTAGCATAGAAAAGTGAGCGGTGAAGTAGGTGCCAACATAACTTGGATATCTTTCGGCGGACTAATGCCAAGTGTCCTCTCTCTTCTTCAAGGGATGGCAAGATTCGGTTGTTCATGAAAAATCGATTGAAAAGCCTAAATTTTTGTGTTTAAGCATAGCAAGTCGGATACTGTGAGTAATCTTTTTTTTTTTTAAACCGCTACTCACTCTCACATAAGAGAGCCTGATCACAAGAAGAGGATTTAGCAAAGATAATTTCATAGATTATAATAATAACTTGGTGTTGTTTTCGTGCGAGAGAAAGAGGTACGCCTCGTTGAGCAAGCAACATGAACAGAAGACAAGGGAGATTAGGTATTTAAGTAATTCATGCATATTACGAGTTTGTAGCTTAACAGATAGCTGAAAGAACAATATTATTTCTTACAAATATTTATTTTCAGGCATATGAAGGGAGAAGACCTTGAAGATTTAAACCTTGAGGAGTTAAAGAAACTAGAGAAATTGGTTGAGAATGGCATAAGTCGTGTCACAGGAAATAAGGTTTTACAACTCTAGTTTTTCCATGTTTTATTGATTTTACGGGAATAGAAACTACAAGATTGGCATAATTATCTCTGACGTTGATTTTTTTTTTTTTTTTCTGTGTTTCAGGATGAACAAATTATAAAAGAAATCAATTCTCTGCAGAGAAAGGTCAGGTGCAAAACTAATATTGCGTACTGGATTAGTTTATTTTCTTCTTATTCACATTTTCTCTCCTTCACATGCTTTCTCTTCCCTCTCATTTTCTTTCTTTCTTACCAATCAGAATGTAAGTGATCATGCAGCCATTGATCTGTTTTATTCCAATTTTTTTTTTATTTTTTATTTTTTTACTGAACTTCACATTTGGCGGGTTAAAATTGTGCACATCTTAGAATTAACATCTTTCTCTTCTCATTGTTAAACTGTTACCGAACTAATTTAGTTAAATCTCACCATATGTGTAGGGAATCCAGCTACTCGAAGACAACCGCCGATTGAGACAGGTAACTATCAATTCGAATCGAATAACTTTCTTATTTCTTTATTATTATTAATTTTTCATTCTTTTTCATGTCAATTTTTCGGTGAGAGTTCCTCAGCAGATGGCAGGAGCAATTGTAGTCGATGTAGACTCAGGTGAACAAGGCCAGTCATCTGACTCAATCACTGGAATCTGCAACTCGGCCGAGCTTCCCGAAGACCTTGATAGCTCGGATACCACTCTCAAGTTGGGGTAAAAATTAGTTTTCTTAAATCACACCATTATCCTACTTGACAGCTGGAAAATCACTTTTTTTTTTTTTTTTTGAAATGAAATTCATATGGATATCACTCCTTTTCTCTATACGGTTTGGGACACGAGATTAAAAGCTCGTCATTTTGCAAACCAAGTCATGTGGTATCTCATGTCCCAAATCGTTGATTTGATAATGTCCGTTAGCTATTGGATCTCAGTTGCTATTTTGTTCTAGAATTTAGGGTACAATTTGTCAAAATTGAAAGTTTAGGATGCATTATGCAAAAACTGAAAAGTTCAGAGCGTAATTGTGCAATTTACTCTATAAATACATATATAGGTGGAAACTAAATATCCTAAATTGCAGATTTTGAATAAATTATTTAATTGCAGGTTACCCTTCCCTGAGTCATGATGAAGGCGAGGAGGATTGAAATGAATTACATGTCTAACTATATAATATTTATTGATTTAAAGAGAAGGGCACGTCTGTCAGTGTATATTTAGAAGGGTACTACATATATGTATGTATATATTTCTCTATGAATTTTTTATTCAGGAAAAGTCCTAGTTGAGGAACGTTCTTCAAAAGCGAAGAGAAGGTTTAAAACTTTAAGTATGTGAGGCCTTTCAAACTAATGGAAGTGCCATGTGTGGATGACCACGGTATCAACTAGCTTGTTCAACCATTTAGTTAGTAAGCAGCTTTTAATTTTTACTGATTCCTGAAGAAATACTATTTATTTGTGGGTGTGTGTGTAACGTATAAATGAGGTCTAAATGTACACGACTGTGTGAAAAAAAAAAAAAAAAAAAATCATATGCAGGTTTGATATTGGCGAATACTATTGTACGTAGTAGCTCTACTCTTTGTTTTTGTTTTTTGTTTTTATGTTTTTTTTTTAATGTTTTTTATTTTTTATTTTTTTGTTTTTGTTTTTTGTTTTTCCTCTCTCTCTCTCAAGATAATGTTTGTAGAGAGGACAGAGAATGATGGGGCTAATTGGCTTTCCTCTGGCCAGGTTCCCTGCGAAAGGAGTACCTTGTATTTCACTTCTACTCCTTCAACTTTGCCCCGCTTTTATTCTATTTAATTTTTCAGACAAAGTCTGCCTGCTTTCAAGAGTTATGTTAATGCTGATTTTTTGGGAATCGGGCCTTTAAAATTAAGTTCCCGTTTGGCATCTAAGGTTCAAGTTCACTTTTGAAATAATAAAGAGTAATTAGCTTAAATAGCTCTTAACTCTTTCAATGGTGAAGCTAACGATTTGATATCTGTTTTTGTTTTTTTTTTTTTTGATCGAGATGGCCTTAAACTTCTATTTTCTTGATTATTATAGTTCTTTTCATTAAACTCTGTTAAAGTTTTAATAGAATTTTGCTGAAATGTTGTTTTTTTTTTTAATGATAAAAAGATTAAAATATCCTCAATATCTCAAAAGCCTCTCTCTCCCCCTTCCCCTCCCCCCCCTCTCTCTACCTAACTTTGCAGACAGGTCCTCCACAGCCTCTATCTCTGGCCGTTGCCCCACCCCCCAACAGTCACGATATGGGTTCTCCCCCCCCCCCCCCCCCACCCCACCCCACCCCACCCCACCCCTACTGCGAAATCTGGGTTTGCACCCCCCCACCTTCCCTCCCCTGGCCCAAAGTCTGATCTGGTTCTTGGTCCCTACTTGCCCCACCCTACCCCACAAGTCGCGATCTGGGTCCCCCCCCCCCCCTTTCCCCCAAAACCCAAAGTTGCGATCTGGCTCTCGCCCCCCTTACCCATAGTCGCGATATGGGTTATTGACCCCCCCCTCCCCACTTTGAAATCTGGGTTCACAACCCCCTCTGCCCCAAAGTCTGACCTGGTTCTTGGCCCCCACTTGCCCGCCACTGCCCAAAAGTCAATATCTAGCTCTTGGTGGCTCTTTCTTTGGGTTCGCCCCCCCTGCGACTCCCCTCCCATGGCGTTTTGAGTTCTTGGTGCCCTTGATCTGGTTCTTGGTGGCTCTCTCTTGGTGGCTCTCTCTCTAGGTTACCCTCCCCTTTGCGGCTCCCCGCCCACGGCATTTTGAGTTGCGCCCCTGATCTGGCTCTTGGCGGCTATCTCTCTAGTTATTGGTGGCTCTCTCTCTAGGTTACCCTCCCCTTTGCGGCTCCCCGCCCACGGCATTTTGAGTTGCGCCCCTGATCTGGCTCTTGGCGGCTATCTCTCTAGGTTCACCTCCCCCAATGCGGCTCCCTGCCCACACCGATTTGAGTTAGGTGTTCCGAGATTTGGGCTCACCGAACTGAGGCCAAATTGTCGGTGGTGGGGGGGTGCGGAGATACAGATGGGGGGCGTGAGAGCTCACCGACGCAGGTGGGCCGATACTCAAATCGCGGGTGGCGGAAACCCACTTGGGGGGGATGAGAGAGAGAGATTTTCATTTTTATAAGTTTTTTTATTTTTTTTATAAAATTAATTATTAGTAAATTATTAAATACCCTCTCATTTTGTCAAAAATTAACGAATTTGGACAGAAAAGACAATAACGGCTAAAAAATAAGAGTTTAAGGTCATTTCGGCAAAAAAAACAAAAAAAGAACAGAAACTAAACCGTCACCTTTAAAGAATTTAAGAACTATTTAGGTCAATTACTCAATAATAAATTCAAATTTTTATGAAAGAAGATTGTAGTAAAAACATAAAAGTGTTTGAAAAATGAGTTTAAATCTAGGTTGCATTCTATGGTAGTGGTTGGTATGTTTTTCCTAAGAAGATGATATGAAGTACTATAGACCTTTGCATGGAAAACTAACCCAAGAGCCGTCATCCATTCCCACAACTCTGCCCTAGTGCCGGCAGCCAATATTGTCACGAAGCCTAAATTGAAATTCAGAAGCTAGCCTGACATTTCGTGAATCCCGGCCACTACAAGTCCCATTCCTCATCGATAGAGGTCTAAGAAGCTGCCACAGTTTACGTCCGTTGCCCTCCAAAATGGTGTATTGCAAAAGGAAATTGATGTGACTACAAGCAAAAGAGAAAAAAGGGTTGGTTTCTGAAATTAATTTAGTAGGAAAATTGGACTTTGAAATGTTTTTCTACTGTTACTGTTGGGCTATGGGAACAACAAGAATACTTGGGGAGAAAGAGGGAAAAAATAATAGAAAAAGTATTTGACTGACATAAATTTAAAGATGACCATTATACTAATATGACATGAAAAGTAACGTTAGACCATGACACAAAATTAAACTAAAGTTTGTATCATGCTGATCAAGATAGGGGAGTTTGTGTTATGTCGATCAATAGATAAAAAAATGTAATTATTTAGATAATTTTTTCATGAAAATCATATTTTTTTGGGTACAAAATAGTAGCATATTTTTAATTTATTATTTGAAATTTCTGGTTTTACCCATGTGCTCCTATCTCTCTCCCAAACGGAAATAATGCGGATGACCAGCTGTTGCTGTCGTACCTGACCAGCTCGTCGTATCATCTCTCCAACGCTACGATGCCGTTTGTTCTAGTTGTATTCTCCGTTGTGATCTTTTTGGTGGCCGCAGCGACCACTAAGGATAATGGTAGGTCTAGGGTTTTCAAATGTTAGGGAAAGATTTCATATCAGTATGAAATTTCTTTTTACGCTGGGATTTTGATTAAATATTTTACACGTAACTAAAGAGAAGCAATTAGCAAATGCAAAATATGTAGCAAATAATTTATAATTTCTTTACTAAGTAAATTAAGGTAAATATGATATTTCCAAATAAATTTTTTCCTTACCAAGATTAAAGATTGTTTTTTTACTTGGTAAAATTCTTTGTTTATTACATTCCCTTTTTTATTTATTAGTTTATCTTGTAAATCCAATTGTTACATTATTTTCTGGGTTCTTATTTTTATTTAATAAATTTGATATTTACAATATAAATCTAATATTTACAAGATAAATCTACTATTTACTTTATTTACATTGTTTTTGTATTTATATAATATGGTTAATCTCGTATTTATGAAGTAAATATTATTTACTTTGTTTTTAATTTTTAATTTTTTGGTAATCAAGGACTCAATTTAACTACTTTTTCGGATTTTCTGATTATCTCGCAAACCCATCCAATAATTACTTTATAAATTAGCCATGTATCTTGTTTTTAATACGTATAATTTACCCGAAAATAAACAACTTACTGAGTAAAAACCAGATTTAGTAAAAGAAAATAAGCTACTTACAAAGTAATTAATCCGACTTAGAAAACTTTTAGAATAAATATTAGGATATGTGTAAATATAATATATACAGAGTAGATATCCAACCCCGCTTATTATATGATGTGGTTAATATCTGAAATTTAGAATGTCTTGGTGCGCCTATTGATATAAAGTAGATATCATATTTACCCACTAAATAAATTTTTTATGCAAAACTTGATTACCAACTAAATAAATTTTTTATGCAAAACTTGATTAGAAAATTTACGAGTAAATATAATATTTGCAGATTTACCAACTAAATATATTTTTTCTCCAAATTGATAAATATCATTTACGAATTTAATATTTTTTTTCCTCATATTTACTTGTAGCCACATTTACAAAGAAACTATTTTGTCAATCCATTATCAAACAAAAACTACTTTTTTGTATTATCAAACTCTCCACTGGATCTATGGAGATGTCACGTCGGTAAAGCTCCATACTCCATTCAAGGGAGATCGGAACTCCGTTGCGACTCTCAGTAGATGAAGCGCTTATTCGGCATTGCGAAGCTTCTTCTCCAATGGTAGTAGACCATAGGCTGGTTCTGAGATTCTTTTTAACTTGGATTTACAATTATTAAGTTTGGATTTACAATTAAGTATTTACAAGAATTTACATTGATTTACAAGTATTATTTTACAAGCAAATATTTACATTGATTTAAAACGAGATTTACAAAAATTTAAATTGAGATCCTAGATCGTGAGAGGAAGAAATTTTTAGCCGTCACTGGAGAAGACGATAAGTTCGGCGGTGACTAGAGAAAGCACTGCAAAGAGGTCGGAGAGAATTTACCCAAACTTTTTTAAAAATTGAATCTTGGGGGAACTCCTAAGTAGGTAAACAAGTCGAAGTCGTCGCAAGAGATCTGGGTGTCTCATCTCTCGCTATCGCAACCTTCGTGAGAGATATCTGAGAGAGAGGGGGAGGATGAGGTTTAACTCTTGCAATGCGAGTTGTCATGCTCGGAAAGAGGTAGTTGTATTGGTTTCGAAAATCATAAATTGCAGAATTTGTGAAAACGTTATATATGATTGGATCATGTATGACAAAAATTTTCATAAAATCTTCACATTATTCTTTAGACATATAAATTTAGTATACATATCATGTACAAAATTAGAAATTTTACCGTTGTTCGATTAGGTCGATAACATCACTTTATTCAACCTTCTTGAAACCTTAGATCTTCTGAACATTATCTCCAGTACTAGATGAATGGATGTGTGGGTGTCTCTATCAATGGGTATAATTTTGGTATTCTTTGCTTTAGTTCTCAACACATGAGAAAGCAAAGAGTACAATAAGAAAACTCTTCTCACTAGGGTTGCCAAAAGTTTAGTATTGGTATGAATAATCTATTTATAAAAGCAAGGATAAATTACCTAAATCGGATTCTACTTATTTTATATAATTACATAAAATAAATAAATTGGCCACCTCTCCTCCTAGGGAGGTGACGTGCGTATGAAAGTGCACCATGTAGGAAAAATGGGTAATTAATGCAACATAAATTTTAAATTTTTTTTTAAGATCTTACTAACTCATGTTGTCATATACAATAAATTATTCTACAATCTACGTACCTTGAGAGAAGACAACAGGAATCCCGGAGGATGTGATCAAAGAGAGCTTCAGCCAACTAGCTTTCTTTACTATTCTCCAATTCCCGGATAGTAGAGTGTGTGGGCATTCGGTCTCTCGATCGGTATTCATGTACGGCTTTTTCCTTTCAACAACCAGAACTCTTGTAGCTTATTATTACTATAATGACAAAAAAATAATAAGCTCGCTTACCTTATAGTCTGTGATCTAAATAAAATAGGAGCCTTTAGGGTCTAATTTATAGTAAATGGACTTGATGGAATTTGAATTCGAATAGGATACTTGAAAAATATTTTTCTCTCTCCTCCTTCCCTAATCTGCATTTTTTTCTCTTGCTCGAGAGATAGAAAAATCACCCACAATAGGTCTAGGGGATTCAAAATTTGATTCAAAATTTTTATCTCCAATTATCTTATGATTTTATCTCCATGGATAATGTTCCATAACTCCAATTTAAATTCAAAATAAAATCATGGCAACTTTATTTGAATTAAATAATTTTGTAATACTTATCCAAATAAAATCAATAAGGAGAAAATTCTTTTCCTTCCCTTATCCTCAGTAAAAATGCCTACACAAGGTACACTAGGATAAAATTTTGTTTCAATTTCAAATCCAAATAGAATAATTACCACATTTATTTTAAAATATTTATTTAAATAAGATTATCTAGATATTTAAACTAATTATCCAAATATTTAATTTATCCATATCTCTTAATTTAAATTAATCTCATATTTATCACAAAAGATAAATATAATTAATTTAAATTTCAAATCTTATCTTCAAATAAATATTTATCCAATTAATTAAATGAAACAAAATTCTCATTCTACCCTTAGCAGAAAAAACGCCTACACTTTGTGAGAGGTATTCCAGATTTTTCTCTTCACTAAGTCCAAGAATTAAAGTCATAATAAATATCCCAATTGATTACCATCTATTAAGGAATTATATTGAGCTAATAAAGGAACCAATTGGACATATATATAATATGGGCTCTAATAATCTATGTAATTAATTATTCTATACCAAATAAGTTAATTACACAATTATTAGTTTCAAAGTCATGCCATTATAAACTTGAAACTGCACTCCCAATTATATATCATATTACATAAGCCAGTATGTAACCGCAGTCCAATGAACTTGTCATATATGCAACATCCTCATATGATATTCATGATCAACTTAAAGTCAAAGTCCGTTTAACCTTTTGATCACGCTATCTTAAAGATCCTTTATACATCCAATTGGAAAATGATTATTCAGCCAAAGTAAATAATTAGTCATTTGCCCAGCAAACGACCTAATGCCTCGTCCATTTTCAAATCCTGTATAATACCTTTTAAGAGGATAACCTTTACTCTTTATGAGAGCTATGATTCCATATCTATAAGCAAAGCTCACATCGACTATAAGTCATGTACGTAACGAACCAGTCTAATAGCTTACAACTCCGAGACACTTTAGCCTTTGGAACATCAAAGTACACAAGTCATAAACATGAAGTCATTTATTTACTCAAGATAAAGGTTATTGCATAATGAATGTCAAAAGTGAATTAATCTAATCAAGCATACTTATAAATTAATTACATTTTGGTCCAGTCCAATATATCATCACCACTAGGCAATATATCTATGTCTCTACTTGAGAGTCGGCTTGCTCCAGATGGTCAAGACAATCCATCTCCCCAATTGGTTTTAGATAATATAATAGTCTTCATATGAGTTAGATGCTCACTCTAATCCCATATACTACGAACTATAGATTTAGACTACTTACTTTAGAACGTTGTCTTTTCGCTTATAAAAATCCATTGCATGCAACATTCTAACAGTTTAAACACCAAATAGTTAATGAGTCATATTTGCTTTCATTTATTTTAACATGTAAAACTAGAAAATGACAGTATAGCAAATATGTAATGAAAAAACCTCAAATATATTATTAATCGGTTTAAAATAAATAAAATACAACTAAACTGTCTTTCACTCTTAGGGCATTTCCAACAATCTCTCACTTGCCCTACGTTAGTAAATGTGTCATGTCTCGCATCCCCATCGCCTCTACATGCCTTTCAAAACTTCTAGCCATCAAAGTCTTAGTAAAGGGATCGGCAATGTTGTCCTCGAACGCGATCTTACATACATCCACTAGTCCATCCTCTGAGTACTCTCTAATTATATGGTATTTCCGATTTATGTGTTTGGTCCTTTTATGGTGCCTCGATTCCTTTGTGTTGGCAACAGCCGCACTGTTATCACAATAAAGTGTGATAGACTTGTCAACATCTGGAATGACTTCAAGGTCTTCAAAGAACTTGCGGAGCTAAACCGCTTCTTTAGAAGCCTTAACCGCAGCCACTTACTTTACTTCTATCGTAGAGTCAGCAGTGCAACCTTGTTTCACACTTCTCCACACAATGGCGCCTTCTCCAAGTAAGAATACAGATCCTGAAGTCGATTTCCTGGAATCCCTACAAGTTTGGTAGTCTGAATCCGGATATCCTACGAGTCTTAGGTCCCCTCCAGAATATACCAGCATATAGTTTCTCGTTCTCTTACGATACTTGAGTATCTTGGGACAGTCATCCAATGAAATAATCAAACCAATAATAAAATGTTGAGTAACTTTCTTTGCCTCTTACATTGCAAACTTTTTAATTATTTTATCTATGTATGAAGCTTGGGACAAAGCTATCATTTTGTTCCTTAGATCTCTAAAGAGACGAATTCGTAGAACATAATCAACTTCTCCCAAGTCCTTCATGTCAAACTGTTGAGACAACCAAAGTTTGACTGATGATTAGTTCCCTACATTATTCCCAATGAGTAGTATACCATCAACATAGAGAACCAGAAAGACCATCTTGCCATCCTTTATATATTTATAAACACAAGGTTCATCAATGTTCTGCTCAAAACCGAAGGTCTTGATCGCTCGATCAAATCTTTGGTTCCATGAACAGGTGGCGCAACTCGGATTTAGGTTCCACAAACCTAAATGCTGGTTGTGCCACCGCGGCAGCGCTCCTCCGCCAACGCAGTCGTGCACCCGAACCTTCAGGCCCTCTGAACCCCAAACGCTCTTCTCCACAACCATGGTGACCTCCCCCTTTACTCCCTTGAACCCAAGCACTCTTCTCCACAACCATGGAGACCTCCCCCCCAGAAAAAAAAAATCCGATAACCCATGCACCCTCAACTCTGATGACGAGCCCCCTACCTCAACCCTAAAAACCCGATATGATCTGGGCCCCCGCCCCTCCCCCCAGACCAAACCGATTTGGCCTCCCAATCGAACCAAACCCAGACCCAAACCCCAAACCAAACCCAGCGCCATCCCCTCTGGGACCAAACCCCGATCTGGCCCCCCAACCGAACCAAACCCCATACCAAACCTAGCCCCCCCAATCAAACCAACCCACCAATCCCTGAACCAAACCCAGAGCCGCTGGCCCCCTCTGTCATAGAGCTTGGACCCTGAATCCCAAACCACCCCCCCCCCCCCCCCCCCCCCACAAACGAATCCAAAGACCCCCACCCCCATCCACAGATCTGAGAAAATAGAGTTGGGGGGGGGGGGGGGGAGATGGAGAGAGAGAGGAGCTTGCCCTGGCCCCGGTTTTGATCTTGGCTGTACTTTTAATTCGAGGAGAGAGAGAGAGAGATAATTTTTTTAATTAATTATTAGTAAATTACTAAAATACCCTCTCATTCTGTTAGAAATTAATGGAATTGGACGGAAATGACTAAAATAGCCAACATTTTAAGTGTTCAGGGTCATCTTGGCCAAAAAAATAAAATAAAATAAGGATCAAACCGTTACCTTTTAAAGAATTCAGGGACTATCTGGGCCCATTACTATAGTAAATGATAGCATAATAATTTAAGCATGTTAATATATGGCATATGTGTTTGGACTCTTCGAACAATTCCTCTTATTATTATAATGAGTTTGAACTCTTATTGTTAGATGTGTCTAGCTTGTTATCTTTTTTGGAGCTAAGTTATGTCTTGTGTAGCAGGAAGCTAATAGAGCTACCTTTACTTGACATCTTATGATTAGCTTATTGGTTGGCGGATTTACTTCCACCTATAGAAACTGGTATTGTATTAGACACTTTCTGTTTACAATAACAGATTCTATTCTCAAAAAAAAAAAAAAAAAAAAGGATATTCATAGTATTATTACACATAATATCATAAATGCCCTTTCTCTCTCTTCCTCCTCTCTCCCTCCTTCCTCCCCTTTCTCTCTCAACCTCATTCTTCTGTACATCTCCATTGTTGCAGGCATCGTCGGATGATTGTCGCCATCGACATCGCCGTTTCTGTCAGATCGCTATCATCGTCTCCTAGTAGTCAATGGCATCATCTTGTCACAGTTGTTGTCTCTGCCGCCGATGTCATCACGAGTCTCATCCGCAAGCTCCGTCACCAGAAGATGTCATCTTCGTCTTGCAAGCTCACGCAACTCATAAATTCGCGACGGCGAGTGAATCACGATCTCTTGTTGCGGTTGATTTGGACTGAGTGAAGCTTGGGACAGCGAGAGATTTGCGTGTCGGCTTAGTCGGCATTCTCCGGCGACTATCTACGGCGATTAAGTGGTAGTTAGATTAGCGTGATCGTAGCAGTATCGCCAGTGCCGTCGCCGTCAGGAGATCATGACAGTCTCACTTCCGTCATCATGACGTCCATGGGAGCAGCAACTTTGTAATGCTAGAGGGAAAGACACATATATTTATATAAATATATATATATATATATGTATGTATATTGCTATTTCTAAAAGAGAGAGATAAGTGAGGGTGAGTGGCAAGGAGAGAGACAATGAAGAGGGGGATAAAATTGGAAATTCATATATAATTTATTTTTTTTTAAGAATAAAAATTTTTAATCTATCATCTTTTAAAATATAAATTATAAATTTCAACGGTACCTACAAAATATGCTATATATTACATCCCAATTCTAAATTAATCAAGCCCATTAAATTTACATGTCCAAATAATATTACGGAGACAGACACGAGAAACTATGACCTTATAATTTTAAGCTTCGACAATTAATTATACTCTTTTATAAACATATTAAATTTACTAATTCAAAAGTTACTCCACTATAATCTTGGAATTGAACTCTTGAAATTTTAAATATAATTTATTCAAAGAATTTGAATCGTCCATTGATGTAATAATTACATATAGAAAAATTACATATAAACAATTCACAATTAGAAGGTTTCATAATCAGTTAACCTCTCTTATTATATTTTTATCTTTAAGTCTCATTGATTCTTTAATAAACAATATATTTATGATCTTATCATAAATTGAGCACTCTTGATGTTCAAGACCTGAATCGACACTTAAGGGAATTATTCAGCTGACTTCATAAAGAATGAATAGATTTCATCTTGTCAAGTTAACATTCACAGCTATTCACTTTATTATGTTTCCGAGATACAAGGGATGAGATTCAATATCTTTTGAACTTTTATTGAGCATGTCGAAAAACATAAATAAGAGTATGTTCATAATTCATAATTAAGATTGCACCAATTGTGATCATTATTGATTAAGTTTGATACTCTAGCATAAATTATTAGAGATTCAACTTAATCTTATTCCATGTGATAGTCATAAGTCCCCACAAGGAAATTGGTAAGCTGTGCAGTTTCACATTTATTTGGAAATGAATATATGTAATGGTTCATAATAAGTAAAGACCACCTCCTAATGGTATAAAGTCTTTTAAGTGAGTCCAATAGTAAAACCGTACGGGCACGAGGCCCAAAGTAGATAATATCATACCAAAGGAAGGCATGGGTCATTATATTCCAATCCTATGTAATCACAAAATTTTAGTGTGTTTGGATCAAACACTCATTGTATTTTATATTTGAATGAAATGCAATATGCCTTCTTTCTCTCTAGAATGACTATTTAAATATAAACAGTTCAAATATATATTCCATTTGAATACAATGATTAATTGAGACATTCAAACACATATTCTAATACATCTATTGCACTGGAATACAATACAATGTGAGTGTGTCATCCAACGAACCAAATATAAAACACTTTCATCCCAATGACTCCTCACGGACAGTTTAGATAAGATTGTTCCATTTATAACAGAAATGAATAATACTAATAATAATTAATTAAATATCTCAACTTTTATTATTTATTACTGACAATTTTATGTCTTAATACTTAAACAGTCCTCTTATATGTAACTCTTACAAACAATATTTAAAATCACATAAGTAATCATAGAATTTTATGATGTTTATAAAGTATCAAACACACATACATGCATATGTAAAATAAATCATTTAATTCATTTAAATAGCAATAAAGTCTTTATCTCATATATTATATGGGCAGTAATCCCAACAAGATAATGCCTCCGATAAGAGACACGGTGCAATTTGGACATCTCGTGACAGATTTGGAGTTCCATCGGTTTCTAGCATTGTGGGAGGTCTTGGTGGCGCCTAGGTCAACAGTGATGATTGGATCTAGCTCGTGACGAAGATCGTCATATTTTTGGGGGCGAGTTTCTGGTAGCGTCAACGGCGTGGGAAGACCGAGGGGTGAGATGAGAAGAGGGGTGTCAACTGTCCCCCATTAGCGATGGGTCTGTGACGGATCTGGACATTCGGCTAACCCCACCCGTCTGCCGGATCTATGGGACCCATGGTGGGTGGTTCGCGAGGTGGCTGACGCTGGGTGGTCACGGATTTGGGTGGCTAGTCGTAGCATCTGTGCACTCGCAACGGAGGTTTAGCCCCATTCGCACTTTGTTCGCAAATGTCTTCCAACCATGGATCACAACTTTTGCAACCTCCACGACCATGAATTGCCGCCCATGAGGAGAAGAATCACAATGACTTTGCAATTTTGCCTCTGTGGGTCTTCGTGAGTGTGTGGCATCTGGTTTGGATTGATTCTTCGCCAGTCGGAGGAGGAGTAGAGGAGATCGACGTTTCCTGTTGTCAGGTTTGGCCACCGTCGCAGGTGAGGGTGGGTTGCCGTCGGTGTTGAACGAACACAGAGGAATGGTCAAAGATAGTGCTTTTTTTTTTTTTTTTTTTTTTTTTTGTAGTATTTGTTTTGTAATCCCCTGTAGTTGGATGCACAATAAAATTCTCGTGTATAGAGCATCTAAACTATTTAAATGATATTGGTCGAAAACTTTTACCCCGTTAATGAGGTAAAATAGTGTAATAGTATAGTTACCCCAAAATTATAGGTTGTTAAAATCTTTTTTTTTTCTTCTTTAATATATATATACACATATAAATCACTAACTTTAAAAGTAATATAGTCATTTTAATAAATTTTCTCGGATGAAAGATACTTTTATTATTATAATAAAAAGATATAAAATGACAAATCATGTTTTTCTAGATATAGAGGTTATATTGTATTTGTACCTAGTATGTAGATATGTGTATGGTGTTAAGGTTTAGATTGTAGCATTTGGGTTTGAATTAAATTATGTATTTGATGAGATATTTGAATTGATGAAGTTAAAAAGTGAAAAAACTTGAAATGTGTTTGAAAAAAAACAATCAATATAGAGCTTGTTTTGTCCACCTTGAAATTTTTATAATTTTAAAAAAAATTTATCTCATTTAAACTTGTATATATAAAATTATGAACTTTTAAAATTTTAGTTATATAATTATATAAATAATAAAATTATGGTTAACTTTAAAAAAAAATTAAATTACTAATTAAAATCCAAGCCAAAACACTAAACGCCTTCAGAGTTCATGTAAACCATCTATCATTTTAATTATATATAATCTATATTTTTTCCTAACTGGGTAGGTGGATTCAAACTCTGCCCATCAAGAAAAGTACGCGTAGAAACTCCACAAATAAATATCTGACCGGATGAAAAGAAAATCAAAACACTCTAATTCCCTTTTTTATTTTTTTTCTTTTTTATTTTGCTATTCAGTTCTTCATTCATGTTCAGTCTCGCTGCAAGTTGGCAAATTCTTTCCTTAAAGGGCAATTATAATTCAATTTATCGTATCGTGAGAAATTGAACAGAGGGGAACAGAGTAGGTACGATGGTACAAACGTGTCATAATTTTTGCACAGCTATGCCGCATGGCTATCTGCACGGAAAGCAGCTTCACCATATAAAATAATTTTATAAATCTCACCAACAATTTTTGAGAAACACGAAAACTTTTTTCGATTTAAACAATTTATTATTGATTTACTTTATCTAGAAAATGACCAATCCACAGCTAAATTATAATTAAAAAGGAGTTATTTATTGGAGCGCTTATACTGTACTGGACCTTCTATTTAACTGCCAATAAAAATTACTTTTAAGATATTATTTTAATTTTTTAACATATGATTTATGAATATTTAGGTTAAAACTTTTATAATATACGATACATAGCTGCTTTCGTCATCTATGGCAATGTTAAAAAAATTAATCTAATAATTAAAATAAAAATTATTTTCAACAGAACAAAATATGACATCTTACCATAAAAACTCTATATTAGATCTTGTTTGGTAAAAAGTTAAGTTTAAACTAAACTGTATTTTTTTCATCATATTTTTTGTCTTTTTCTCCAAAAAGTTGTTTGTCTTTTCTAAAAATTCAAAAAAATTCAAAAAAAATTTACTATTTAAACTTACAAATCTTAACTCAAACTTACACACCAAACACCCCCTAATTGTTTATAGAATTCTTTGATAGGTCTAAGAAAATACCCTATTGTGCTTGTAAGTATAATTTTAATGGTAATTCACACTTAATTAAATTATAAAAAGGTCCTTTAACAAAATATATATATATATTTATAAATAAAAGGTGTAAAGTCTACATCCCCGCTCTTGAATTCAATAATAATAATAAAAGGATTACCTTGTTAATTTGTAATGGTTTAATTTTCATATCGTTTCATTAAATTGTTATATTTTATTTAAATTGATATGATTTTTTTTTTTTGAATTTAAAGGAAGGAGATTCGAACTCTACACTTTTTAATAGAATCATATGTGATATTATCGTTAGACTATGCCTACAACCATTATATATAATTTATTATAGAATATTTTTTTTACTTCAATTACCATAAAAAAATAAATGCTATCCAAATGACATTTTTTGTCATAACTTACTGCAAATTTATAAGATTCGAACACAATTTGTGATAGGGTCACATGTAGAATTTTCAGGGCCTATCCCTACTATTACTACATAAATGTATTTTGAGTTTATAAAATATAAAAAATAAAGTATGTTTTTACATATTCTTAAGATTGTATCTTCGGATTTCTTTTTATAACTAATTTACCATTTCCATACTAGCTTGAAAATAAAATGCTTTCTTTATTATTATTATTATTATTTTCAACATAATACCTAATTCAACTTTGGTTTATGATTTATCCACAACATGAAATAGGGAAGGGTCAATTCCTCCTTTAAAAAAAAATTGAAATCGGTCAATTAATCTTTTGAGAACGCCCACTATATTAAATTAATCATAAATCTAAATTTATCATAATTTTACTCATCTGATTTAAAAATAGAAATACATCCAGCAAAAAATAACAGGAATATAAAATATAAAATAGTATTTAACAAAAAAAAAAAAAAAGAAAAAAAATCTAAGCCCATTACTGTTATCTACAATGTCCGCTAGTTTCCGTATTTGCCTATTTCCCATTTTCTTTTGTTTCTTTTCTAAACTTTCCCTAGAGAGAAGATTGCTGTTTGTTTGGCCTGAAAAGGAATCTTAATATTTTTTCCTGAAAAACCCGGTCGTTGTCTCTCTCTCTCTCTAAACAATTGGTGGCTTTTCTTCGTATCTGGGTTCGTGAATAGTAACTGATCAAGTGTCCACCGGCTAAAAACGAGTGCACCACCCGGGAGTTCACAAATTAAGAAAGAGGTAAAAAAAAAAAAAAAAAAAAAAAAAAAAAAAGTAAACTATGTTAAAAAAAAATCCCAGTACCTTTTTCTGCATCTGATTTTGATCTATTCATTTATATATGTATTCTATATATATCTTTCTTCTTCACCCACACACTTCTCCTCCTTCTCTTTTGGTTTCGAGAATATCTATATAGATATATATATCTAGGGTTGGCTTATAATTATTAAAAAATATTATTAGTTTATTAATATTATTAACAGTTTATTATATATATATTTTTAATAATAGAAAGAGAGAGAGATTTGTTTCTGTCCCTTTTTTTTTTTTTTTTTTTTTCCTATGTTTGCCCAGAAACCTAACTGGAGTTTTCTTATCTTCTTTTCAATATTCTCCTCGATAATGATCTCAATCCTTCAATGGAAATTTGGTATTTTTTTTTCTTTTATCTTGCTATTATCTTTTGTTTTCTGGGTTTGAAATATAAATATAAATATGTAAACAGGGAAAATAACGATGACGAGACAGAAAATAGAGATAAAGAAGATCGACAACATAACGGCAAGGCAGGTGACATTTTCAAAGAGAAGAAGAGGGCTTTTCAAGAAGGCTTTGGAGCTCTCTACTCTTTGCGACGCTGAGATTGCTCTCATTGTTTTTTCTGCCACTGGAAAGCTCTTTGATTACTCCAGCTCAAGGTAATTTTCTACTCACACTTTTCATAATTTCTTCTTCTTTTTATTTATTTATTTATTTATTCTAATTTTTGTGTTAATTATTTGTCAAAAGATTTGCACTAGAAATTGCAAAATAAAATGAACACAAAATTGTTAATTAGTTAACATTAATTAACAATAAAAAGAAGATGTGAAATGCTTACTAACCCAATACACATGAAATTAATTTCGTACAAAATTTTAATCAGTAATAGAAAGCGATGGACCCTAGATAGGAAAACGAACCTCGTGCTTTTAAGCTTTTTTCCATCTGCAAAGGGTTTGAAGTGTTCTTAGTTTGTGGCCTTTTACTTGATTTGTACAATTAATCGAGTACTATACATATAAATAAAAAAATATATATATTAGTTTGTCTATTAACATTATATATCCGTGATATTGTACTCCTGTAAAGTTAAGTTCATTTTCTCCTTGTGTAAAAAAGTACTCATGTATTTTCTTATCAAAAGGACTTAATAGTAATTAGTATATCATGTATTTTTTCCCATAAAAGAAAAAAAGTACTTGCATTTTTCAATACGAAACCTACCATTATAACTTTTCTTTCTATGTTTACTTCATAATTTACATGTATTATTTTCCACTGATGCATTGATATATATTCATTGAGAGCTTTTCGGAGGAATAATATGTTAGAATGTTATTATATACATATATTTATATATATAGTGAAACGTTTAGCTATTAATTTAAGTACTTCTGTTTTGTATATGCCGATAAAATCATTGCTATCACAGGCACGCATATGTTTAGTGTGCCGTACCAAGTTATATGGCATTGCATAATAGGATAGTTTTTTAATAGGGTACGTAAAACAAAAACAAAAACAAAAACAAAAAAAAAAAACAAAAAAAAAAACACTCTTAGCAGTTAATATAACTCTCAACCCCGTTTGGATCTTAACAAATTTTGTTGCACTATCCTACTTGTTTTTAATGTGATAAAATTTTTATATGATCTGATGGTTCATTTATGTCTTACCGATTTGTACTCTTTTTTTTTTTTTTTTTTTTTTTTTCTTTTTAGAATTCTCTTATATCTATAATGTTTTCAGGACATATTTGTGTTTGGTTCTACCGCTAAGGGATTTACTTATTAGTTTGGTGCTACTATCAATTTAGAAAATTTTGTTAGGTACTTTAATCGTTAGCGAAATAGGGGCAAAAAACTGAATCAAAATGGACCCGTTGGATTGGGTTCTCTGGAGCAGTGAAGCATGAAATAATCAACAATTTAAGTACTAATTAAAAAAAAAACTAAAATTTAAGCAAGTCATTAGGACTGAAGAAAAGGGGAAAAAAAATTCACAACCTAATAAGTTTTTTTTTTTTTTTTTTTTAATTTGAGGATTGAGGGATTCGACTCTGCACCTTTCGATGGAGTCAAGTGTGAAATAACTACAAAGTTATACTTGCAAGCACACCTAATTATATGTACTTTAATACACTATAGTTTGCAATTAAATGTCTAGCATTTTTTTTAAAATCTTTTTTATTTACATGGATAATAGCATATCTTGTAGTGGTAGGTTATACCAGGCACATACCACAATTATAATCTTGAAAGAAGGTTATTTTGTATTGCGATGCTTTGATATATTTTTTATATCATTAATCTTTCTTTTAAATTTTGTTGTCTCTCTCTTGGATAAAAGTATGCAGCAAGTGATTGAAAGGTATAGTTTTCATTCAGAAAATCCTGACAAATTGAGAAGCCAACCATCTGTTGATGCGCTGGAGGTATGATGTTAAACGTATATATATGCATATTCTTTTTGCTAGTAAACTCATTTATATTGAATGCTTATATATTAACCATGGTTTCCACCCATGATAACATTATAGATCATTCACGTCCATCATGTATTATGTTATTGTGTCTTACTCGTTCAATTTTGCGTTGGAGATACCCTTTTGTAACACTTTCCCCCTTATTTTTTGGATGTTAACCAAATTTAAATTAAAAAAAAAATAGATATTGCAACCCTTTTTTCCCGCACATCTTTATTTTTATTTTGTGAAAACAATTGAAGATAAAAAAGAAACACAGAAACAAATAGTGTATATAGATAGACATATAATATCTGCGCGTGTGTGCTGTATAGAGAGAATGACATATATATATATATGTATGTATATATATAAGTAATTAATGTGTGTACATTTAGACAGATAGACACTTGACATAGACTGAGTTAAATACATTATAAGATGATTATGGAAAAAATAAATTCATAAATGATAAACAGTACATATGTAAATCAGAAAATAGTTCAAAAGGTTCACAAACGGGTAAAAAGAATGCCTAAAAGTTTATTCGCTTGAATCAACATTTACCTGCTATGTTCGAAACGGTAGCGAAGCAAAAGTACTATCATAAATAGGTTGGTGCAGCGATAATTATATAATGTGACCTTAATATATTACCAATATGCATATATTAGTGAGAATTAAACTTCTCATAAAGGAGAATTCCTTGGTGTGTACTCTTTCTAATGTAGTGTGAAAGAAATAAATACGAGTCATTGAGGATTGAACTTGAGGAGAAGACGATTGAGCTAAGGTACTATAGCCACACACAACTCTTAATAAGTTTATATGCGATTAATATACAGTTAAATGCCACGTTTTACACATTTACATTCTTGACTCCCAACTCTACAGGCATATGAAGGGAGAAGAACTCCAAGAACTAAGCCTTGAACAGATAAAGGAACTAGAAAAAAAGGTTGAAACTGGCTTGAGCCGTGTCACGAAAACAAAGGTTCGTGTTTGGTTCGATCATGATTAGTTTTCTAATTAGGTTTAGCTCTGATCATACATTTTAAGTTACAAAATTAGTTTTTTTTTTTTTTTTTTTTTTTTTGGCTTGTTTCAGGATCAAAGAGTCGTAAAAGAGATTGGTTTTCTTAAGAAAAAGGTTTGATACAAAACTATTTCGTTTTTTTTTTTTTTTTTTTAAACTTTCAAGAGGCACTTCATTTCTTAGGTTTTGAATTTATGAGCTCTTATCCAAAATCACTTCCCTCCTACCCGCTGAGCTAACCCCAGCAGGGTAAGAGGCACTTCATTCCTTTGCATAAATTATTCTATTCAACAAGCATACACATATAACCATTAATATACATTCGCGCACACATCTGTATGATTTGTTGTTTTTCAATTCATGATTGTATTCATTACCATGTCAAAAGGATTACTGGTTTATTATTGATTAATTTTTAATGAAACAATATAATCAACATTGTAATATATAAGATTTGGAATCCTAAAACGATCATTTGCTTAACCATTGAGAGAATCAAATCCATGTCATATGAGATCCCATACAAGATATATGTCCTTCAGTAACAAAGAGAGAAACTACAAATATCATATGGATTATAATTCATTTTTCAAAAACATAAATATTTTTTCTCTCTTTTTCTTTTTCCTAATCAAAAGAGAGGAAACAATTGGCGCCACACCAAACCTCCATTCAATTTATTAAAAATAAAAACAAAAGGAAAAAAAAAATTGAATTAGCCTAGGGTAGTACAAAATAAATAACCAAAAAGGTAAACTGAATACAAAGTAAAAGGAAAGCTAAAACTGGTTGAAAGTTCCAAGTTAGACAATCTATTCTTCACTTAAAATACGAGGAAGATTTCTCATTAAAACCCTTGCATGACAAAACTCATGGAACTTTCAAATTAAACGTACCATTACAAATCATAAGGAAGGACTTACTATTTCCGCTATTTAAACCCTTTCTACTTTGAGCACAAAAAGTATAAGCTTTTTGATTACATAATCATTTATCTCGAACATTAACAAATTATTATCAAGTAATATAATCAAATCAGCGCAAGACCTTAAGGGTACGTTTGGCTAGGTAAAGGAAATAGGGAAGGAGGGAGATGTTATTTCTTTTATAACATTTAGTATGCAATCCCTCAAACAATCCTTCTAATTTAGGAGAGATCAAAATTGAGGTGTTGAGAACGTTTTGGAGTCTCTCCCCTAAGAACTTCATCTTTTCCCTCCTACTAAACAACCATAAATGTCTAAATCCTTTTACTAATCCATGCATACATCTTTTTCCTTTCACTTTTCTCTCTTACCAAACGCACTCTAAGCAAAATATCTCCATTTCTTTTAGACTACTTGCTCGATTGTCTATTTTTACCCTTGCACCAGGTTTAAACGTTTCCTCTTTACCTCCTAGAAAGTTCATAAAGCACATTAACTACAATATTTTCACCGCCAAGTTTCTTCATTAACCAAGAAGTTAACAAACCAAGAAGTTTTCTTTAGAGGTAGAATCTAACCAAGAAGTTTACACATCATATTACAATATAATATAGGTATCTTAAAAGAAGGAGTGTACATCAATCGACTAACATTAATGAAACTTGTAGAAAAGACAAACTGTAAAGGAATAAGACCATAAGATCCTACTTACTAAAACTCCCAAAGTAGGAAACCAACATATGATCTAATTAACAAGCCTAGCCTCCTTGATAACATATTTGAATGATAAAATGTACACTTTTAGAATGTGTTTGGTAGGAGAGAGTGGAAGGAAGAAAAGGAATGGATGGATTAGTGGAAAGATTTTGGCATTTATGGTTATTTAATAGAAGAGAAAAGAGGAAGGAAGCTTAAAGGATAGACTTCAAATCTTTCAAAATACTTTAATTTTGAACTCTCCTAAATTAGAGAGGTTATTCGAGGGATTTCATACCAAATATTCTAGAAAAAAGACCTCTCCCTCCTTCCATATTTCCGTTACATAGGTGATCTACCATTCTCCCATTCCTATCAAACATATACCAATGTGTGAAATACCTCTAATACTCTCTTCAATTTAGGAGAGTTCAAGATTGGAGTGTTTTGAAGGATTTGGAGTCCATTACTTAATCCCATAGTTCTTCTTTTCTCTCCTACCGTATAACTAAAAATGTCAAAATCCTTACACTAATTCATTCATTCCTCTCCTTCTTTCCACTATTCTCTTCTACCAAACATACTTTTATAATGGTATATTTTGTAGGAATGAGAGATTGGTAAATCATCTAGGTGAGAGAAATGACCAAAGAATGAGATGTCATTTCCCTTATGATGTTTGATATGTACCCCTTGTTTGTTTCGTATACCCATTTCCTGAATGGGTGGCAAAATAGCAAAAGAGTGTTTTCCCCAACTTTTTCCATCATTCTTCTCATTTTGAAAAATGGACATCTTATTCTCAAACATATTTTGTATGGTACTCTTTTGGAATCCTTTTTGAATATTTTTTAAATCTTGTTGAATTATTCTCCTAATGTACTATTCCCAACACCATCTCTTCTTATTTTATAACTTTTCAAACTATTTTTGTTTTAAAGAAGAAAAGATTCTTAAATGAAATGACTTTGTCATTTTAGACAAGAAAATCTTCCATATAAGAAATGAGTATGCGATCCAAACAGGCCAGTAATCTCTTAAACTATCTCTTCCATTTAGGATAGACCAAAATTGGTATGTTTAAGCCTTTACTGAATTCCGCTAGCCCGGGTCCTTGAGTAGCGTTGACAAAGTCAATCTTTGGATTTAATGGATTTGAAGTCCCTCTCTTATTTCATTCATTCCTTTTTATTCTCCTATCAAACAATCATGAACGTCAAAATCCTTTCATTAATCCATTCATTTCTCTTCTTGCTTTTCACTTTTCTCTTTGACCAAACAAACTCCCAGAGTAAGTCAGGATCTTCTTCTAGGATCAGTGTGCACATCGTTTAGCTTCTAACCGTTCTCACCTTCAGTCAGTGGCTTGTTAATATAATGTTCAAGAATTTTGTGCTGCTCACATTTTTAATAGATATTATTGGATCTTCCAAGCTAATATGTTTGTTAATGATTATGGCTCCCAGATATGCAGATTGGCTTTTCAGATAGTTTAGTTTCTTTTTCCCATTATAGAATGCCTTTTATTTAGGTTTGTTTACTTGGATTATGTAACCCTAAATTTTGACTCAAAGAGGTGTTTGGTTCACCATTTCAATTCAAAATATTTCAACCCAATTATATCTTTTTTTGAAAAGTCAACAAAATTTTTTTTTTTAAAAACTATTTCTGAAAAGTTAAACAACTCCAACCCAAATATTTCAACTCAAATCTACCAACCAAACGCATGCTTAATTTTTTCATGAACTTGTGTCTAAGTTTCTTATTTATTAAATTTGAATGAGAGGCTTATTGCGGGATGAGGTTCGTAATATTTGCTAGTGTCCTCGTTGGGATGTATTAGTTGTCTCCGATGCTAGATGTCTCCTCTCATCTTTCACTCCATCTTCTTCTAATCTTGTAATCTTCCAAGGGAAATTGGAAGATTGGACTTCAGTTGTGCACATGGTTCGCTCTAGGTCTTTCTCCTCCTTGTTCAATAGGGGAAAGCCATTAATCCTAGCTAATTGTAAACTAAAATATCTTCATGTATCCCTAATGGCCCTAAGCATATATAGTAGTTTACACAAGTGCTCTATAGAATTTCAGTTCAACTCGACCTTTTTGCATAATTTGACTAGGTTAATACTCAGAGAGAGTGATTACTCAGTTTGATTCCATTCAAGTAGTTTAACTTTCCCTTTGGGTAAAAGGGATCAAACTCCTTTTAATTGTGAAGCAAAAAAGTCTTTGGGACTAACTTAGGAATAATATATCCAATTGATGATTTTGAGAGATGAGATAGAAAGTAGCCTGTCTCTTGGAGAGATTTTGATAGGAAGGGGAGAGAATAAGAAGAGAGTGGTACATCACCCAGGTAAGGAAAACGAGAGACGAGGGATAGGTCATTTCTCTTATGATGTTTAGTATACTAATCCCTCTAACAATCTCTCCAATTTAGGAGAGATCAAATTTGAGGTGTTTTGAAGGATTTGGAGTCCTTCCCCTTATCTCTTCCTTCCTTTTTTCTCTCATACTAAACAACTATAAATGTCGAAATCCTTTCACTAATCCCTCCATCCCTTTCCTTCCTTCCACTTTTTTCTCCTACCAAACACAAAGAAAGCCAAGAAAGAGTTCAAGGAAGTGAAAACCATCTCTGGAGCCGTCCATGAGTAACTAGTTTCTTCTTCTTTCTTTGCTTCGAATTTTGAAAAGTACTTTTCGTCCTCCTATTTAGGCTGTTTCAAGGAAGTGAATCCGTCTCTATAGCAGTAGTTTGGCTTCGTCTCTCAGGGTCTTGGTCATCAAGGGAAGGCTGTGCAGAAAGGCGAATGCAATTCTTCCTTTGTGAGTAGTTGCAGAAGAATTAGACACAGGAGTTTACATTATCTTCTTTTTTTTTTTTTTTTTTTTTTTGTTTGTGGGGGGGGGGGGGGTGGACATTTTTCATGTGTTTGAGCAAATGTGTTTCTTTTTCTAAAGTTTAGCTTTCGTTTTAGGAGATTCTATTCCTTTTAAACTTTCTTTTTTGGAGATTCTATTCCTTTGGTCAGCCTCTTTCTCCAAGTTAACTTTTTCGTTTTCCTCAACTAAGAAAGAGAGGGAAAGATCGGAACAAACTTTAGTACATATCCCAACAAAAAAGAAAAATGCTATTTTGTTTTTTCATTTATTAAATAATATGGTATGAATACTCGAACTCAAATCACTAATTTATTTTCCTTTTCTTCTCACTTGTATTTTGTCTCTTTTGGACTCAGCAAGACACTTGCATATGTTTGACAAATGTTTAAAAAGAAAAATTCCAGTTCAATTTAAATGTTTTTTATTTTCGAAATTTGCATCGCACTCATTTTATTCTTTTCCAAACGCCAATCAAAAAGATTCCCAATTCAAGTTAGAATAGTTTTAAACTTTTCTTTTCAAATCTATGTACCAAACATATCAGGTCTCTTAATTATCTTCAAAGTGGCTCTCTCTCTCATACATATTTGTTCAATATTTAGCTTCTCAATTTATCGTAGGAATAATTATCTCCATTCCCACATATTTCAACCCAGCTAGCTCTTTCTTTTCTAGAGCTGATCAATTCTGAACGGTATCATCTTTCAGAAGAAAAAAAAAGAACAGGAAAAAAAAAAAACTGTGGAGAAAAATATCTCACAAGTGAGGCAAAAATCTATCCGACCTAGTATTAGATGATCATGTATCAGCAATGTGTGTGCGTGTGTACACACACGCACACATATATATATATATATCATATGAGCATGTATTTTGACTGATTAATTTTATTATATGTGAAGGGAATCCAGTTACTAGAAGATAACAACCGATTGAAGCAGGTAATTATTTGATAACATAGAATTAAAACGGCTGCTAATGATTATCAATTAATGATTTGTTGAAGTTCTTCCTTTCCCTTGCAATAGAAATTAAGAAATTATGACAGACAAAAAAATTTGGGAAATTAAGATTACTTTTTGTTGGCAGATGTCAAATGTCCAGTCAACCAGGTCCACTCCAGATATGAACTGCAATTCAAATCCTCATCATCAGGACCATTATAGCTCGGACACTACTCTTAAGCTGGGGTAATTATTATAATTAGAAACAACATATTCGCATTTCGCCGTGCATATGATACATAATATACACATATATATCCACACACACACACACACCTACAACAGCTTTGGTAAGAAAATTATATGGACGTATGTAGTGGTGGAGCTAGAAATGTACTCCAGTGGAGGTGTATACCAATTTTTTTTAAACTACTAACGTAAGTATAAAAACCAAAGGGTAAAATTTTAATGGAGTTATATGCGAATTTTTAATTTTTAGTGGAGGAAAAGTAGAAAAACATGGGGGCTATATGATAATTTTTTATTTTTAGTGGGACAATAGAAAAACTACAAAGCTTTTAAGGTTAAATTAAAAGAAATAAAATTCAGTGAGGGCTACAACCCCCACTCATCCTAAACTACAAACATGGTGTTTGGTATTGTTTTTATTTGTTTTGAAAATGATATTGTTTTTGATAAGAAAATAGAAATGAGAATATTTTGGAAATGATGCTGAGTCGTTTTTGAAATTGTGTTTGGTTATGTTTTTAGAGAGCTTTATTTGGGTATAAGAAAAAGGTCAATTGTGTTGGATATGATTTTGAAAACATGTATTAAAATTATATAGCCTTAAAAATGAAAACGGAAATGAGAAAACAATTTTTAATCATTTTTCAAGATAGTTTGGTGTTGCTGTGCTTTTGACATATTTTCTAGCTTTACTTCTAGCAAAAGGAGAAGTAGAAGTTAAAAGCAAAAGTTACAAATCCTAGTTTTTGCAAATAACTATTAAAATGCATTGTGTTTAAGCAAATGACTTTTGATTACTTTTATCAACACAACATTTACAAAATAGTTTGTGTAAAGGACTTTCGGGGTCTCGAAAAACATTACCAAACTAACCCTTCATTTTCTTTACAAAAACCATTGTCACAAGTTTTTGTTTTCGTCAATCATTTTTCAAAGCATTTGCTAAAAACTTTATTTAGGAAACATTTTCATTTTTGTGCCTCAAAATACCTGTGGAAACATCTCCAAACACTACCATATTTTTGTAGGTTTCACCTTCTTAACATTTGTTTTACCGATGAACCCACATAGTACTGAGAGGAATATACATGAAACATATATAAATTTGCTACAAGCATCTGATTGTACATTTGGATTAATTTTATTTTTAGTCCCTAAATTAGATCTGATCATCATATTTTGGTTCTCTACCTTTAAAATGTCTCAAAACTAGTCCTCAAACTATCAATTTGTCTCATAATAGTCCTTCTCTATAAAAGTTGTTACGATCTATTTTTAACGATATTTTGGAAGAAAGACTATGGGTTAAATTAATAGTTCGAGTACTGATTTTGAGATGTGTTAATGTTCAAAAGACTAAAATAAAATTGTACCTATAATTTAGGGACCAAAAATGAAATTAGCTATTTTATATTTTGATTGCAAAGCAAGAAATGATGGCATATGCTTGATTTTCTAGAAAATCTAGAATAAGGATTTGGATGCTGGGTTTGAAGTTTTATTTTGACAGTATTTCTCAGACTAGCTCTTGTTTTTGGGTTAATACCAGTTTTAATCTCCGAATTTAGGAGTGAATCTCATTTTTGTCCTTGATATTCAAAACTTCTTACAACTAGTCTCTGATATATAAAATTATCACATGAAACTCCTTTCATCATTAAAAAGTGGATGGAAAAACTTATGTCATAGTTTTTTTTTTTTTTTTAATGTCATAGTCATGTGACAGTTTAATGCAACATTTAAAGAAGTGTCATATGACATTCAAATTTTCATCAACTTTTAAGTAGGTTCTCGATGAAAGAATGATAATGGAGTAATTTTGTAGATCGGGGACTAATTGTGGTATGCTTTGAGTGTCGAGGATTAGATCAGATTTTTTACTAAATTTTAGGACCAAAAATGAGATTAATCCCTTGTTTTCCATTTTATATACCTGGCAATTAATTAGGGTCCAGATTTTCCACTTGGATGGCTCCTATACTACCCTTTCAAGTGCTTAAATTTATATTTGTATCATAGTCATCAAACATAAAAGAGAGTTAATAACTTTCATTGATGGTTGGCCATGCTAAATTTCTTTAACTCATTGATTCATCAGGACATGTCTCCGCTTCCTTTTTAACGTTTTTCTCTCCAATGGACGACTTTGTTTTATTTTATGGGAGAATTTTAGAGTAAATAGTGTTTCTTGTATAGGCATTCTCTCTTTCTTTTTTTTTTTTTAATAGGATTTTCTCATCATGTTTTACTAGTAAGTTTTTAAATGAGGTTTATTTTAGCAACTGATTTCTATGTGTTTTTTCGGCTTATCCTTTTGCAGTCGGTTCTTGTTAGTAGTGGATGGTTTTGTTTATAGTTTAATTTGCAGTTGTGAGATGGTTTACCCTTCGAGGTTTTATTTCCATGTTCTTTTTTCCTTTTGATATTTGTTTCATTTTTCCTTTATATTTTAATAATATTGAGCTAGACGTTTGGTTTGGGAATATAGGCCGATCTATAATGAGTACCAACCTAGTTGAAATATTTTAATTTCTCTCAATGCTAGTTGCTTCTTCTTTTAATTCCAAAAAATAAAATAAAATAAAAAAGAGTCGATAGAAAAAAAAAAAAAAAAAAAAAAAAAAGAAACCGAAGCCTTTCAAATTCAATCTCAAGAATTTTCAACATTCTACACTGCCTATAAGTGGATATTTGCACAACCGTACATATGCATATTTAAATGCGTGTTTATAATATAGGTAGGGAAAGAGATTACAAAACATTCTTTTGTGCAGCTGAAAAACAATTTTTAGTTTTCCCAAGTGCGTCATATTTTTAAAAAAAATTTAATTGCAGGTTACCATTCCCCAATTAGTGAAGCATCAAGGCTTGGCTATTTGTAGAGACGTTTTAAATTTAGAAGGCAATTGTGCAGAGCTAATTATTTGGTTGGAGCACAAGTATTATTAGTAGAGCAGTAATATCTGTAATTAAAGAGCGAAGCTTCCATGTCTATAATCAACAGGAGAAATTATTAAGTAAATTGGGCGTATCATGTCATACATACGTGTTGACGTTGTACGTCTGTTCAATGAATGTAATTGTAGAAGTGTGTAAAATGACAAATTCATGGCCAACACATAATTTTATCAGCTACATATGTGTATAAGCGACCATCTAGAAGATACTTTACATGCCCATAGTTTCTGAAAAAAAAATTTTAATAATGGCATAGAATAATTGTCATTGTTGTGATTGTTATCAACCGTTATTGCAGTATTCAGTATAGCGTGCTCTATGATGACTTATCTTAATAATTGTAATTACTGAAGTGCCAAAGAAAACAAAATTAGAAAAAAAGAAGAAAAGAAAGAAAGAAGAGTAATTTGCTTTGAATAAAACAATAATAATAATTTAGTTGGTGAGTGAGAAGGAAAAAAATGATAAAAAATGAAAATTTAGTTATAGGGGTTTTTTTAGAATAATAAAAAAATTCAAATTTTAACTTGTAGATAGCTTAAGAAATGGTATGAAAAATGAAAGTCAAAAGGTGACAATAACACACCATTTATAAAAATACTTTATATATGTTATAATTTCCGTTTCACGAAGGATTTTTTTTCATCAAAAGTGTTAGTTCGAAATTCAAAACCACACCTCTCAAAAAAAAAAAAAAATTCAAACTAATTATTTTTAAAAAAATGGTGAGACAAAACGACGCTTCTCTTAAAGCTGCCATCCGCACAGTAAAAATGAATGAATAAATAAATAAAATAAAACAAATAAATAAATTTTAGTTTCAGGCAGATTCTTGCCAAATCAAGCCAAAGCCGCTCAAGAAGAGAGTGAATATCACGCGGCTAAAGCGACGTACGTAACGTAAAACTAAAAATAGCAAAGAAAAGGCTTTTCTCACCCTCTTAAGACTTGTTCGAACCTAGAAACTCATTCATACATCTTTCATCACTCTTCTCTCTCTCTCTCTCTAACTCTCCTTTTCTTTCTCTCTCTCTCTCTAACAATCTCTGTCCGAATTGCTCGTATTTCTCGAATCTGCTTCTCTCTCTCTCTCTCCCTCTCTCTCTTTGATCATTTTCTCTCTCTTTGCTCTGCTGCCATGGACGAAGAGTACGACGTCATCGTTCTCGGAACCGGTCTCAAAGAATGCATTCTCAGTGGCCTTCTTTCCGTTGATGGACTCAAAGTAACTATTGCTGTTTCAATTTTTGTTCATACATATAATTCCAATATTCTTTACTTTTTTTTTTTTTTTTTTGTGATTTGATTAATTCTTTTCAATGAAATCAACGAGATTCATAAGTGAAATTTGTTCAACATAATAATCTCGATGTATATGTCGGATCTAGACCTTTTTATCTCCAATTTTGATGTTCCAAATGAGTGTCTATTTATCAACCATATTACGTAACTACATTAAACACACTCGAATGTTGAGGCATATAAAATATCAGTTCAAAAGGATTTCAAAATTTTGTAAATTGACGTAGTACGGCGTGGTTGGTTAAAAACCAATTGGAACACCAAAAATTGTACCGGAGATCTGATCCTCATATGTCAAGCGGATTTTCGGACACAAAACCACGTAGTTTGTTACGGAGACCCGCAGAATTTTAAGTTTACAATTGTTTACTGATAATTAAAAACAAAGGCATGACGATCACCGAAAACTAGTATTTTTCTTGACTAGAAATGGTCTTTAAAGTATTATTAGCTAGTATATCCTTGCCCAATTTTTAACCTGCTGTTTGTTTGAAACAGGTATTACATATGGACAGAAATGACTACTATGGAGGGGAATCAACTTCTCTTCATCTTACCCAGGTTCCTTCTATTGATTTTTATTTTTAATTTTTACATCACATACTCAATAAGAACACTTTTTAAAAAAAAACATTATGATAATTCATTTTCTTCTTTATCTCATATCAATTGCCTTTGCAAATTCTTATCTTGCTGTTGTGTGTGTGCGTGTGTGTGTGTGTATATATATACACACACATACATATATATTACACATATATGCATATATATATGTGTGTGTGTGTGTTATATATATATATATGTATAGCTTTGGAAGCGTTTCAGGGGAAATGATCAGCCTGCAGAACATTTGGGCTCCAGCAGGGAATACAATGTTGATATGATTCCTAAGGTATTTTCAGTTTAGAATCATTGAAAAATGTTATTTTATCACACAACCACAAGTACAATATTGTCTTTTTAATTTCCTCCTTCCAATATAGTTTTATATAATATGTTTCCTCATAAACTATATACTACAGTGGAGTAAGTAGCCACATTAGCCAATGGTCTATTTCCAAATTGTCAAGTTAGCTAGAAAATGGAATTGGCCCAATTATCTCTGGTAGTATGGCAAGATCCTTTTAGAAGCATTTTTTTTTTTG
This sequence comes from Ficus erecta, assembly GCA_008635985.1. Lineage (NCBI taxonomy): Eukaryota > Viridiplantae > Streptophyta > Magnoliopsida > Rosales > Moraceae > Ficus > Ficus erecta. The sequence continues at coordinate 55,720 of BKCH01002004.1, read as the reverse complement.
GTCTTTTTTTTTTTAATTATCACTTTGGCTTAATTTGGAATTACCGTGTTTTTAAAAGAATTTTACTAACTTTTAACTTCCTCAAATAATTGTAAAATCTCATTTGTATCAAACTCTTATTAAATGTCGAAAATTTTTTGTGATGTATGCTCTTCCGTGAGATCCTTCATTTTTCGACTTGTTCTTGTAGTTCATGATGGCAAATGGCAGTCTAGTTCGTGTTCTAATTCACACAGATGTGACAAAGTACTTAAACTTCAAGGCTGTAGATGGTAGCTTTGTCTACAACAAAGGAAAGGTACAAGTTTCTACTAGCAGTACTGTTTTCTGAGGTCTAATAACTTCAAACAATAACAATATTTTGAAATGTAATGTTCAAAATATGAATGTTCTTTTATAGATATATAAAGTTCCAGCAACAGATGTCGAAGCACTTAAATCCCCGTTGATGGGATTATTCGAGAAACGCCGTGCGAGGAAGTTCTTCATTTATGTCCAAGACTATGAAGAGAATGATCCAAAATCTCATGAAGGGCTTGATTTGAACAAAGTTACAGCAAGAGATCTTATCACGTATGTACTTATTGCTTTGCTCTCGCAGGAAATGATAACTTATATTAGTTACTTTTTTATGATCCGCTCTCGGGTTTTGTTGCACACTAGTATTGTAACATGTATATGTCACAGAAAAATACATCGTCACTAAATGTTTACACAAATAGATGTAGAAGATGCATATATGAAAAAAGAAAAAAAAAATCACTAAAAAATGTGTTTTAACCAGATTTGTGATAAATTTTTTTTTTCCTGTTTTGTAGGAAATATGGTCTAGAGGATGACACAATCGACTTTATTGGTCATGCCTTGGCACTTCATATTGATGACAGTTACTTGGATCAACCAGCTAAGGAATTTGTAAATAAAATGAAGGTGAAATTCTATTGTTTTCTTCTATGCATTAGATGGTGAATTTGTTATGAAATAATTATCTCAACACTCAACCATTTATAATCTCACTCATGATATAAATCTTACTTATTTTGTTCATAATCTAACGTCGAATGCTTTCGACTTTTGTCCTCCTTTCCCTACTGCATATCTCATCCTTATATACATGTAGTTTCTTGTCCGTTTCATCATATTAGTCGACTGTTTTTTTTTTTTTTTTTTTTTCTATGAATGATGAGAGGGAACAAGTAACGTGAAAAATCTCTAGGACATCCCAACTAAGTTGGCACCCTCTAAAAAATCCATCCCATACTTAGCAGTCGACGCCTGTTGCACCTTGTGGAAGTATAAAATAATGCAACAGCTTCTTAAGAACTAAGCCAAAGCCCTGTGGAAACAATAGTTCATATAGTCAACCAAGCTAGTCAGCCAAAGCCCTGTGGAAACAAATTTTCTGCATATTCTGTTATGAGTTGGAGTATGGATATCCTAGCAGATGTTGAGCATTTCTCAGGGCAATCATAGAATTTTCAGGCTAATTGTAGAACGTTATTTTCTCGTTATCAATCATTTATAGATTCTGTAGGTCCTTTGCTTGGCAATAAATTTATTTCAATATAACAATATCAGAGGTTTTTGTAAATTAGGTCTATGCAGAGTCTTTGGCAAGATTTAAAGGAGGATCACCTTATCTCTATCCACTTTACGGGTTGGGCGAGTTGCCTCAGGTTCGTATTCACCCTTAATGTAGTGCATATGAAGGAAGATAAAAATCAGTTACCCTGATAAATTTACACTATTTTCAGGCATTTGCTCGTTTAAGCGCTGTTTATGGTGGAACTTACATGCTCAACAAGCCGGAATGCAAAGTATAGTCCTCATATACTCGGATATTACAACTCAAACCAGATATGATTCAGTGATGATAAAATTGTGTCACTATTTAAGAAAGAGCACTAATTAGTAAATGTTTTTGGAGTGCATATAGGTAGAGTTTGACAGCAACGGGAAAGCAATCGGAGTGAGCTCCGAGGGAGAGACTGCCAAGTGCAAGAAAGTTGTTTGTGATCCATCATATCTGCCTAATAAGGTATGATCTAACGAACACTTGCATCGAAAGGATTAGCCTTAAGTCCAGCGGCCATACTAGTCCGATAAATGTAATTTTTTTTTTTTAAGATTCATATAACTGGTAGTCGATCTCGTGTAATTTTAAGTGTAACATGTTACCATTTTCGAACTTTACTACAAGACATGTTTCAAGAGAAAATGTTGGACAATAATGAGTTAGTGTTACATTACATTAGTCTTGATGTTACATCTGCCAAACTGCGCGGCTACCTGACTTAAGATCTTACCTAAAAAGTTATACTAAAATGGGAACTTTTATTTTCATTTGCAAAATACTGATTTTTCAGTTAGAAATAACTTATAATTTGCTTGAGAGCTAGTGATGAAGAACACATGATATGCAACAGGTTCAGAAGGTCGGGAAAGTTGCTCGTGCTATATGCATAATGAGCCATCCTATTCCAGACACCAACAACTCTCACTCCGCTCAGGTTATTCTGCCACAGAAGCAACTCGGTCGTAAATCAGACATGTATGCCTAAATTTTTCGTTTACTTTGCTCTCCGTGTTTCCTATTTATCCTGTGCGCAAAGACCAACACAAAAATAAAAGGGTTAATTTTTTTTAAGTCCTTAATTTAAAAATCTCTATATTTTCTGCCTTTCCAACTTCGCTGTGCAAGGTACCTATTCTGTTGCTCTTATGCTCACAATGTAGCTGCAAAGGGGAAGTACATTGCTTTTGTTTCGACGGAAGCAGAGACCGATAACCCAGAGGTAGAATTGAAGCCAGGAATTGACCTACTTGGACCTGTTGATGAAATATTTTATGACACCTACGACCGGTTTCAACCCAAAAATGATCATCAAGTCGACAGTTGCTACATATCAAGTGTAAGTGTTCATAAGTTTGTTTTTTACTAGGATTGAATTCATTGATTTTAAGCTAAAAACTGAAATTTGCAAAGAAAATAGATCCCGGCTAATGTAAAGCAACAGGGCTGGATTTGAGTAGCAAATGCATGTCCAAGTCATCATTTTTGAAATTTTTTTCTTTTTTTTTCTTTTAAGACAGGCATTTTTCTTTTTGATAGTTGATTGGCAAGAGGGATAATATTATTTTTGCATCTGATATCTTTCATATGTTCTTAGTATTTGAGTTCCAAAATGAAACTTCCTATTTAAGTAGCTCAATCAAGATATTCCACAAGTCCAAACAAATTGAAGTACTGAACTCTTGCAGAGTTATGATGCAACTACGCATTTCGAGTCTACGGTACAAGATGTCCTTGCCATGTACCAGAAGATTACCAGAAAGGTAACCTTTTAATACAAGACCATCTTTAATACAAATGTCAATGTCAATGTTATATTTGATACAAAACTCTGAAAAACAATCTATTTGATATCTTGTTCTATTTCGTAGGCATAATATTACTTCAAATGCTATATATATTTTTCTAAAAACTAAATTTGAAAGTGGCGTTATTTTAGCGATCAAATTGATATCCCTAAATGTATTTACCTCAGTTCGCTCTCATTCTCTTTTTCTCACCCTTTTTTATAGTATATGATGAATATGTGCTTTTCATCCTATGATGAAATGAAACAAAATACATCTAGGAGTTTGTAATTTGATTTCCATTTAATATATATTTTTTTAATTATCCATGATTCAGGCTCTTGATCTGTCTGTGGATCTGAGTGCTGCAAGTGCTGCTGCTGAAGAATAAAATTTTTTTTCAAGTCCCTTTTTTCCATGATTCCTATAATTTATTCCTCATGTGATGAAAAGAGAAACCATTATTATTGGTATAACTGGCTTTTTCCCAACTTGAAGATTGAAGTGAGTGATTAAATAATGTTGAGCTAATCTAAACTATGGATCATAATCTTTCATTGATCAGTTTCCTTTTCGTTCCTGTCATTCTGTTGTTTACTATATCATATTTATAGGCACTCGTCAGAGGAGTTGAATTTTACCATAAGAAATGATTTTTCAATTAGATATATCTGCAAGATGGAGACTGGAAAATGTTTCCATATATATGTATATATATATGGATATATATATTTTTATTATTGTTTTTCCCCTCAAGGAATTCCAAACATCTGAACTGCTAATTGGTTTCTTACAGCACAATCAAAGGTTTTGAGTTTGGGACATGTCTGCATGTTATCTTTTGAACAATTTTCCTTCCAAATCAGTTCCAAAGACTCTGTTGTGATTTTTCTAACGCAAGTACATGTTATCGTAAACAAGTAATAAAGTGATGTTCATGAAGATTGTTTGCTTACTAAATACCGAAATTACTTTAACTCTAATGAATTTGAACAAATCGAAAAGAAGTTTATGTTGAAAAAAAAATGTAAACCAAAAATAAACTAAAAATTAAAAGAAAGCAAATGTAAAGCCAAGTAGATAAAAATTCAATTAACTAAAACTCTTGGATTTTCGATTCACGATAACTAATCCGCCTTGATTCTTCTATCTCATTGGCTTGATTTATTATCCTGGTTGATAGTAGAGGATCCCTAAACTTTTTACTAGCCTCTCCCAATATCTAAAAACATTAGAAGTTAATTCACTTTATTACCATGTGAATTAAAACTACTAAGAAATCATTAGGATATGTGGTTCTTTTCTTATTTCAAATTGAAATGAGATTTAAAAAAAAAAATTGAATAGAATGACGAGAATGTTGAAGCAAGATCCGTATTACATATTTTTCCAAACGTGTTTCAAGTTGTTGCACTATTCTGCCTTTCAAAATTTATTTCAAGTCACCTTTCAATTCCTTAAAAAGTCCAACTCCAACCTACAAAACGTCCCAAACGGCCCTTATTTAAAGAAGAGTGTTAAAAGAGACAAAAGAGGCACAAGCCATTATTTGGTAGCAGGCTTTCGTCAAAAGTAATATATCAAGTACTAACGTGTGTCCCAAAAGTTCCATTGGATCCCTTCATAAAATAATAAAAAGAAAATTCCGCTGTGTATGTTTTACACCAGAATAACTTTTAGACTTTTCTTTATTAAAATACAAGGGACATCAAATGTAATGCCCGAGCTTTACTGCTAATAAGTTTTTTGCATATTAAATTGTTTTGTTTGTTAAAGGTTTAGTTTTATCATCACCTATGAAACCCAAAGTAATTGTTAATTTAAACTTTCTTCAAAAGTTTCATTATTAAACATGCCCTCAAACAAAATTTATAAGATTATCCAAAACTTTGTAATCCTCATGAAGTCAACCATTTTACCACTAATTTAGGGTTTCCACCATCTTCATTACATGTAGCAATAATTTTTAAAAGTTTGACATCTCACGAAATTTTGTTTCTTTTTCTCAAATTGAATTATTAATTAGTAAACACGCCCTTACGAAAGAAAAGTTTGGAAAGTAAATACCGGAATACATACTAAATAAGTATCAACTCCACCTATATTATGGAATAAATATTTCTCAATAATGTGCTTTATCTATGTTGATATGCTTATTCAATCATGAGAATGACGTGTAATAGACTGGACTTACTTATCTTTTGATTTTAAACTGAGGAAGTATGGACGGTCAAATGTCTTTAGTACTTATTTATAAGGGTAAATTTCACTTTTAGCACCTGTGGAATAAAAAATATTAAAATCAGCACCACTTTTTTTCCCCTTCACTTCTAGCACTGCTACGTCACTCTGCAGCCTGATATGTGGGGCCCAGACGGATTAATTGTATGTCAAATTACTGGTTTATCCTCATCTCCCTCGCATGGCCCCCGAAACCAGCATCTACAGTTCTTTAGAGAGAGAAAACGAAATCTAGAGAGAGAAACAGTTGCAATCGCAAGGAAACGCTCGGAAACCGTCCGAAACCACCACGAAAGGCATCTACAAACAGCTTCGTGATATACAAGGCAGAATATTTTAAAAACTAATTAAAGATAAGTTCACAAATCAAAGAAGTTGAAAGTTCAAAAAATTACAAAATCTGGTTTCAATGTCTAAAAACTTTGCGTTTAACGATTTGTTTGCAGAGGGGAAAAAAATTTCATTATTTTGAATTTGTTTAACAGTTGGTCTTCTTACAGGGACGGTCATTATCATAATGACCGCCTGGTAATTTTCGTTGTGACCCCTGTAACTGTTAAATCTTAGCGTATAATTTTGGTCACAACGATATTAACCAGGTGGTCATTATGAAAGTGACCAGTTTTTTGTCAGACGTCGTCCCACAGGATCGGTCATTTTCATAATGACCCCATGGTCATTATCGTTGTGACCCCTGTAAATGCTCAATACGGTGACGTATTGGTCAAAGTGTTAGACCATTGGTCATAACGGTTATGACCAGACGGTCATAACCGTTATGACCGTCTGTATAACACAGCGGTCATAACCGTTATGACCAGACGGTCATAACCGTTATGACCGATAGTATAAACCAGTGGTGATAACGGTTATTACCAGACGGTCATAACCGTTATGACCGTTAGTATAAACCAGTGGTCATAACGGTTATTACCAGACGGCCATAACCGTTATGACCGATAGTATAACGTATCGGTCATAAAGGTTATTACCAGACGGTCATAACCGTTATGACCGTCTGTATAAACCAGTGGTCATAACCGTTATTACCAGACGGTCATAACCGTTATAACCGTCTGTCTAAACCAGTGGTCATAACGGTTATTACCAGACGGTCATAACCGTTATGACCGTTATTGTTATACGTCGGTCATAACGGTTATGACCAGACGGTCATACCGTTATGACCTCTGTGTTATAGCAGCGGTCATAACGGTTATGACCAGGCGGTCATAACCGTTATGACCGATAGTGTTACACGATACGGTCATAACGTTTATGACCAGACGGTCATAACCGTTATGACCGATAAACTACGGTCATAACCGTTATGACCGATAGTGTTACACGATACGGTCATAACGTTTATGACCAGACGGTCATAACCGTTATGACCGATAAACTATTGGTCAATACGGTGACGTATTGGTCAAACCCTAACAAAATTGTTCGTTAGATCTCCCGCCCATTTCAATCGCGACATTATATATACAGTAACCCAAATTTTGAAAAACTTTTTCTTTCCTCTTTTCAGCATTTTTCTCTCAGTGAAGCCTCACGATTCCTCTCTGCACCATTACCCACTGATCGAAACTCACTCTAAGTCCAACAAATCTGAACTCAGTCTAAGTCCAACAAATCTGAACACATTTTTGTGCCATCTGCTTCTGCCAGATCTGCTTCTACTCCATTTGAATAGAGATCTTCACACTTCCAATCAGCCAATCTGAGGTAATTGTGCTTCTTATTTGGTTTTATTTGTTAATTTATGATTTAATGTGCGTGCGTTTTGAAATATATTGTATAAACAAAATCTCTGTTATCAGTTTTGAGATATAATGGTGCTTGTTATTCGGTCTACTGTAGCATATAACATAATCTTAGATAACAGAAGAAAATCAAATTATTGGATAACTTGATTCTGTATCATTCAGGAATGGATGCGGTTTGTGTTTTCGTAAAGTATAATGGTCAATGGGACGGCACAATGAGATATGTTGGTGGCGAAATAAAGGGAATATTGGTGCCCGAGAACTCAACATATGTTGGTCTTGTTGAGTTGGTGAGAAGTGTGCTTGGAATTAGGGGCCCAGACAAGAATATAGTCATGAGATACGGTGTTGAACCTGGATTGCCTCTTGTGAGGATACAGTGTGATGCTGACGTTAAATTCTACATACAACTAAAGAAGAAGGATGTTCATGTGCTTAGCAAATTTCCAGTTACAATCGATGTATTGGATGAGTCCGCTGCGGAAGCCATGGCACCAGAGGTAGGGGCAAGCAACCACATAGACATTCAACGTTCTAGGGAGGGGGGACAGAGTGATGAAGCCGTGCAACATGTAAATGACATTAATATGATCCTAACCCCTCCTCCTCCTCATATCACTTCTCCTACAGTCGGTCTGGATTTGCACACTGACTATGGAATTGAAAATCAACATGAAACATTGAACAATGACTTAGGCACGGATCACGATGATTGTAATGCCGGGAAATTTAATGTTTCGGCTGATACTCATCGTTCAAACGAGAAGAGTATCGCAGCAAGTATTGGAGGCCATTCTATTGTCAACAATACTGGATCTCAATATGACAAAGTATCAAGTAGTGACAGTGTATCCGAAGGAGTCGTTGTTGCTAATTATACACCTATCACGCTGCGCGTAAACTGTGTTTTTGAGAACAAAAAGTTACTGCAATACCATCTTCATCATGATGCCATGAGTAAACAATACCAATTCAAGGTGAAGAGGTCGAACTCTACTCTATTACACGTTATATGTATAGATAATGAGGGATGTCCATGGAAATTGCGTGCGACTAGGATGAAAGGTAGTGAACTGTTTGTTGTTAAGAAGTTCGACGACGTCCATACTTGTTTAATTGAAATCGTTCAAGGGCATCATCGTCAAGCGAAGAGTTGGATGATTGGGGAGTGTGTTAAGGCGAAATACTTGGATCCGACCAATTCCTTGTATAGACCATCTGAAATAATGCGAGACATGCATGCCAAATTTGGAGTGTCTTTCAACTATCTTAGAGCATGGCGAGGAAAGGAAGCTGCACTGACAAGCCTGAGGGGCGATGATGCTGAGTCATACAAAGGTAATTTCCCTTGTCTGGTTATACGTTCGTTACTGTCCTTATAACTATTATACTTAAAACATGGTGTTGATAATTTAATATTTACAGTTCTGCCAGCGTGGGCTGAAATGATGAAGCGGAAAAATCCTGGATCCGACGTTGACATTGAGACAGACTCAGCAAATTGTTTCAAATTCTTTTACATGTGCTTAGCTGCTTCGAAGCATGGTTGGCCTTATTGTCGTCCAGTAATTGTGGTTGATGGATCAGCACTAAAGGCAAAGTTTGGAGGTATGTTGCTTGGAGCCTGCGGACACGACGCAAATGGCTCCATATTTCCCCTTGCATTTGGTATCGTTCCGTCGGAGAGCAATGAATCATGGACATGGTTCTTCGAGAAACTAAGGGATTCAATCGGCACGCGAGAGTCTCTTGCTATTGTGGCCGATAGGCATAAGGGTATCGAATATGCAGCCAACCTTGTGTATCCAGATGCTGCATTCGGGATATGCATCCAACACTTGGCTGCAAACTTGAAGACTAGATACAAAGATTTCAAAGGCCCTTTGAAGACCTATTTTGACGGTGCCTCGAGAACGTATCTTTTAAGTGAGTACCATCGTCATATGGAATCCATCCGTGTTCGTAACCCCGACATGCATCGTTACCTTCTTCAGGCCGATCCTATAAAGTGGTCGCGAGCATACTTCAACGGTCGGAGATACGCAATCATGACAACCAACATTGCAGAGTCATTAAACAATGTGGATCGGAAAGCCAGGTTAATGCCAGTTGGATTCTTGGTGGAATGGCTTAGGGGACTACTACAACGATGGTTTGTCGAGAGACGTGAAAAGGCCCTTAAAATAACATCTAAACTGGCCCCGAAGGCAGAGAAATTGGTTCGCACAAACTTCGCTTTAGGTCTAACAGTAACGGTTTGTGATAACAACCCCATTTTTAAATTTTATTATTGTTTCGCCTTAATGCGATCGCTTAAACTAATGTCTTAAAATTACATTTGTTACAGCCTCGGCCAGCTGATCAGTTTGAGTACGCTGTCACCAACAATGCTGCCCAAATATGGATCGTCGATATGAGCGAAAGGACATGTACTTGCAGACGATTTCAGGTCGATCAAATTCCTTGCCCTCATGCCATGGCCGTATGTAACCACCGTCGAATTGATCCTTATAATTATTGCTCTAATTACTACACAAAAGACTATTTGTATGCTTGCTATGCACATGTAGTCCACCCTATTGGCAGCCCCGAGGGCTGGGACGTATCTGAAGAAGTAAGATTGCGAATTGTTAATCCTCCCACTACAAAGCATGGGCCCGGAAGGCCACGGGTTCGTAGGATTCCGTCCCAAGGTGAAGAACAAGAGCCTAATCGGTGTGGTAGATGTAATGGTTACGGACACAACCGTCAAACATGTACCAACTCAGTACCCTTACGAAAATGTCCAACCACAAGGCCAGATACAGAGTTCATAACACCAATTTCATAAATGTGATGATCGTGTATGATCATGTTACTTTACTTTTTTTAATCATTGTTGTATAACAATTTAGCTCAATTTATCACACTTCACGTTAAACATGACCAATATTTTTATTATAAGTACAAAGCGTAATTTTTAGTACAATAGATTGCTATAACACTCTTTTATTATATAAAAAAACATTAACTGTTGAGCCAAACATTTTTTAGGTGGATTTAAGACCAGAGGTAATAACAGTTATGACCGTCTGGTCATAACCGTTATTACCGTCTGTATAACACAGAGGTCATAACGGTAATGACCAGACGGTCATAACCGTTATTACCTCTATGTCTTGCCTCTGTGTTAGACCATCGATCATTACCGTTATGACCACTGGTTTATACTATCGGTCATAACGGTTATGACCTTCTGGTAATAACCGTTATGACCGCTACGTTATACTATCGGTCATAACCGTTATGACAGATGCGTTATACTATCGGTCATAACGGTTATGACCGTCTAGTAATAACCGTTATGACCTCTACGTTATACTATCGGTCATAACCGTTATGACCGATACGTTATACTATCGGTCATAACGGTTATGATCGTCTGGTAATAACTGTTATGACCGCTGTGTTATTGAAATGAAGTGAATTTGCTTTCCTACCAAGCAAATAGAGACGTGAATTTGCTTTCCTACTAGCATAAACCAGAAATGAAGATTTTGGGCATGAATCAAATAAAATGAGTGTCAAAAACAAATTTTTGGTATTTATATATAAGTTAAGAATTGTTGTTAAATTTGATACTTAAACTATAGACGCTCACTTTTATTAAATTTGATACTTAAACTCTAATTTGCCATTTGGTGAGCTAGTTCAAAGATTGCAATGCACCGGAGAGAATATTCAAAACCAACATTCTTGTTCGTAGATTAATACAAAGTATAGTTCAATTATATGTTATTTGTAGGGTAACATACATACGAAGTATTCAATTATATGTTATTTTGTAACTAATCAAACTACGGGCATTGACTATTTCCTAAAAAAATTATGAATTCGGCGTATGAATATACATAGTTTCAAGTGTACATATTTAAGAAATATTTGAATTTACAAATATAATTTCAAGTGTACATATTTATGAAAAATGCAAAAATAATTGGACATGACGTGTTTTTTAATTTACTTCTTCGTTCACCAAGATTCGAATCTCATGAAACTCTATTAAGACTCTCGTTTTAGCTTTAATTATAGTAATACTAGGATGGTGATTGACGACATAAAGAGATTAAATTAAAGGTATATCCCATTCATGGGATTGAAATTAGGTTGATGATGAGATCACTACCGAAATATATTTTACTTATCACAAAATGTAAAAAGTAATTTAAAAAAAAAAAAAAGATAAAAGCCAAAAGCAACAAAGTTTGATAAATATAAAAAAGAAAAAGAAAAATTATCTAATTTCGGTTTGAAATAAAAAAGTTATGAACTTTTAAAGTTTGAGATTTTAAGAGAGATTTAGTATGGGAGTTTGATTGGTTCGCTCCATCTAAACAATTTCTATTGTATTTCGTCTTTTTCTTCAAAAGTAAACTCGGTTTCACTATTCATATTTCTAACTTTAACTTAAAAAGGGTGTGCTTGGTGTTTGGGTTGGGTTTGAAATAAAATAAAATTTTTAAATTGAAGTTTGTTAACTTTTGAAAAACTAGTTATAGTTTTTGTTGACTTTTTAAAAAAAATAAAAAAACCAGTCATAAAGTATAGTTTAGTTCAAAATGAAATGTAATACCAAACGTATGCTTAAATTTTAAAAGTTTATAACTTTTTTTTTTTAATTTCAATTCGAGATAAGATGATTTTTTTAAAATTGTATAAAATTCCGAGAAATTGAAATAAGATCTATATTGTTATTTTTTTCCAAAAACATTTCAAGTTTTTACACTTTTAATTTAACATAATTCGTTATGTGCCATTACTTTTGACCAATTTATTGACGTCTTCCGTTAAAAAATCAATGTAGCAACATTTTAATATTTTAGGAGCATTCTTTGTTATTTTATTATTTGTTATTGTATTGTAGCAACATTTTAATATTTTAGGATCATTCCAGCTACCAAAAGTTATATATTGTTGAGAGTTTAGGGACTAATTGAGCAATTTACCTCCTTTTTTTTTTCTATTGTCAATAAGGATTAATATCGCTTGTATAAAAAAATAATTCATATTTTGTTATCAAAGTATTCACACCTTAATAATTCTAAACTAGTGTCACTTAACCTTTTCTTGTTAGAATAATTGACATTAAACCAACGGTCATAACAGTTATGACCAGACGGTCATAACCGTTATGACCGATAGTATAAACCAGTGGTCATAACGGTTATTACCAGACGGTAATAACCGTTATGACCGTCTGTATAACACAGTGGTCATAACCGTTATAACCAGACGGTCATAACCGTTATGACCGATAGTATAACGTAGAGGTCATAACGGTTATTACACAGTGGTCATAACCGTTATGACTGTCTGTATAATACAGTGGTCATAACCGTTATGACCTTTCTATTAGTATTGAAAGACAGAAAGCTCTTTATTATTATCATTTACAAAGATACATTCCATTGATAATGAAACGTTTTATTCCCCCCTGATCATCAATACGATGAGTGTGTAATGTTACAATTAATTTTACAACGATAGACCATAAAAAAACAATCAATCAATGGGGATTAGCAAGAATTAAATAATATTACTATTAACAGTCTGGTTAAGTTAGATAACAAGATTGAAAAAGTTAGTCTAAATGTTAAACGTCCTCCTCCTCATCAGCATTACTTTTATAGGTATCGGCTAGCTTGTTTTTGGCATGGGACCACATGTAACATGCAAAATACTCCCTGAAGATTTGCATGCATTCAGCAATCACCCAATATCTGACATCCCTCCCTTCTATCAAGCACTCAGCATACTTGATTGTAAACATTCCACAGTCACCCCTGTTGCAAGAATAATGGGAAAAAAATTTATTAAACAAGCAACACACTCCACACAGTTCATACATAGAAATAATTTGCAATGCTTGTACTAACCCATTGGCTTGTTTAGGGATGTATTTCATTATGGTGACTGGTATTGGGTGATTTCCTGGAGGAACCCGTGGTTTGAACTTGAACAAACTGTTTTTTTCAGCTAGAAATGGAATGAACTTTGACAGACCTTCCATTCATTCGCGGACCTTATTGTTATGACGTCCTTCATGCTGAAGAGAGTCGTATACCTCAAGGGTCCAGTTTGTTAGGTCGAGCTTTGCTAATGCCCAATGCTTCAGCTCGCTAAAGTGAATTGGCATTAGCACCGTGTCAACGTGAAACCACGAGGCCCCACCTGGGCACGCACGCCAAGCATTATCCTGAACACAGAATCACAACAGGCCCAATCGAACTTATCGGGTGCTGCCTGGTAGACGGTCCATAACAAACGGACTTTTGCAGCAAAAAACGTGTCTACGATTGTCACCTTTCGTTGTTCCAGTTCAGGGTACTGCCTGATCTTCTTCCTCAGGTAGTAGAATGCAACGTCAATGTGCTGCACAAACAAAAAAGATGCAAATAAATTGGAAAGAAATACAGGATAACAAACAATGTATCCTCCTAACTCAAATAAATACAGTATGAAATACTAACCACTCAAATAAAATGAGTCTAAAATATTGAAAAAAAGGTACTTACTTCATCCCATAGCCAAATAGGAGAGGTAGCTAACTCATAATACCAACTCTTTTTTTCCACCATCATGCAGCCGAGGTCATGTGGTTTGTCAAGAACATCATGCTTTGCAGTGTATCGGGGAGGACGTTTACTAAACATAGTGTACCGTTTGGTTAATTGGTGACGAAGTTGTTAATAAATTGTAAATTTCAAATCGAGCATAATCTGTATTATAAAAAAAATTTATCCTGCAGGAGTCTTCTTCAATAATCCTTTTGGGAACCACTCCCTGAACTCCTCTAGTTTCTCCTTCGAAGGTTCATCTGCAAGACCCGGAGGGAGGGGAGTAAGCAGATTAGTCGGAGGCTTCGACGGCGAGGCAACATCAGTGATTGATCCAGAGGGCCGTTGACCAATCCTTGATAGTCTGGCCCTCTTCTTCTTACGGATCTATAAGTGAAATATGTAAAACGAGTTAACATTGTACACAATTACCATAATGACTATATAACTAAGTTACAGAGATTCGTAACAACCACGTCACCGAGGCTCTCATCATCTTCTGGCTCCTCAACCTTCACGATATCCATGATAGTGTTTTTTGCTTGACTATCCTTCTTCGGGTCTTGCACTATCTGCTCCTTTATTCCAACACATTGAGATTTGTTCAGATTTGATAGGATAATGCGCTCATGAACCGAATCCTCTTTGAAAGTTAGGAAGAGATTACATATTTTGATTTGATGTGCCTTTTATGATTTGTGCAAAGTTTGATAAGATAACACAATTGGTATTGTGATGTTATTAAGATTTAAAATCTTATTTTTCATTTGGTACTCCTTTTGTAGGTAGGTCGAAGAAAGCTCGGAAAAAGGAAAAGGAGCAAAATTCTTTGAAGGAATTAGAAAAGTTGCCGGATAAAGAAGATGCTTATCAGAGTGAGGTCTTCCATGTCCCTGCAGCACATGAGGACCGTTTGAAAAGAAAGAAAGGTATGATAAAAGGTCTGGCAGACTTAATAATGTTCCAGAATTCACAATCTGCACTCTTCCTATCTCATTTATCACACATGGATAATAAAAAAAAAAAAAAAAAACTTTCATTTATCACACCATAATGACTATATAACTAAGCAGATGGCACAAAGATGTCTTCAAATTTGTTGGACTTAGACTGAGTTCAGATTTGTTGGACTTAGAGTGAGTTTCGATCAGTGGGTAATGGTGCAGAGAGGAATCGTGAGGCTTCACTGAGAGAAAAACGTTGAAAAGAGGAAAGAAAAAGTTTTCAAAATTTGGGTTACTTATATATAATGTCGCGATTGAAATGGGCGGGAGATCTAACGAAAAATTTTGTTAGGGTTTGACCAATACGTCACCGTATTGACCAATAGTTTATCGGTCATAACGGTTATGACCGTCTGGTCATAAACGTTATGACCGTATCGTGTAACACTATCGGTCATAACGGTTATGATCGCCTGGTCATAACCGTTATGACCGCTGCTATAACACAGAGGTCATAACGGTTATGACCGTCTGGTAATAACCGTTATGATCACTGGTTTATATAGACGATCATAACGGTTATGACCGTCTGGTAATAACGGTTATGACCACTGGTTTATATAGACGGTCATAACGGTTATGACCGTCTGGTAATAACCGTTATGACCACTGGTTTATACAGACGGTCATAACGGTTATGACCGTCTGGTAATAACCGTTATGACCACTGGTTTATACTATCGGTCGTAACGGTTATGACCGCTGTGTTATACAGACGGTCATAACGGTTATGACCGTCTGGTCATAACCGTTATGACCAATGGTCTAACACTTTGACCAATACGTCACCGTATTGAGCATTTACAGGGGTCACAACGATAATGATCATGGGGTCATTATGAAAATGACCGATCCTGTGGGATGACGTCTGACAAAAAAACTGGTCACTTTCATAATGACCACCTGGTCAATATCGTTGTGACCAAAATTATACGCTAAGATTTAACAGTTACAGGGGTCACAACGAAAATTACCAGGCGGTCATTATGATAATGACCGTCCCTGTAAGAAGACCAACTGTTAAACAAATTCAAAATAATGAAATTTTTTTCCCCTCTGCAAACAAATCGTTAAACGTAAAGTTTTTAGACATTGAAACCAGATTTTGTAATTTTTTGAACTTTCGACTTCTTTGATTCGTGAACTTATCTTTAATTAGTTTTTAAAATATTCTGCCTTGTATATCACGACGCTGTTTGTAGATGCCTTTCGTGGTGGTTTCGGACGGTTTCCGAGCGTTTCCTTGCGATTGCAACTGTTTCTCTCTCTAGATTTCGTTTTCTCTCTCTAAAGAACTGTAGATGCTGGTTTCGGGGGCCATGCGAGGGAGATGAGGATAAACCAGTAATTTGACATACAATTAATCCGTCTGGGCCCCACATATCAGGCTGCAGAGTGACGTGGCAGTGCTAGAAGTGAAGGGGAAAAAAAGTTGTGCTGATTTTAATATTTTTTATTCCACAGGTGCTAAAAGTGAAATTTACCCTATTTATAAACATGCTTACTTTGTTTGTCTGGAATTTTGTCCAAGAAAAATATGTTTTTAAATTTTTAGATTTCTGCGTAATGAGATATAGAACTAAGGTTTTAACTTAGTGCATAAGTTGATATGTTTATCGGTTTTAACCTAGTGCATAAGTTGACATGTTTATTATTCATATCACTCATTAGGTCAAGAAAAATATATATGTTTACAAACTTAAGGTCTTTCATGTAAACGTGATTTCAAAATAAGGTTTTAAACTTAATCTAGATGCTAATATGATTTTATTCATCTCCTTTATGTCGTCTTCATTAAGTTAATAAAAAATTATTTTCTCCTAGTACCAAAAATAACATAGTCATTCATATCATGTGAACCTTTATAAATATCTTATATTCTCTATTTTTCTACAATTTATTTGTAGTCAACATGTAACAGATTAATATGTGGTGCGGCTAAATCTGCATTTGACAAATTTTTACTGCCAACATATTGAATGTCGATCTATTCGAAAATAGATACTTGGTGGTTCTTTGGAAGTGTAGAAGTCGTTGGATTCATTTTCCTTGATATGTTTATTAAGCTTCTCATATCATTCGGAAATGGAATGACATGATCCATAAATTGAAATATTTGATGTCTCTAATAAGGTATTATATTGGTGGAGACTACTTTAGATTTCTTGTTTCAATTCATCAGTAAGCATGTTCATGCTGCCTCTACATAGATTTTTTTTTATGGCTATGAATCGTGCACTATCTCTTTTTTCGTTTTTAGATTTTTTCCCCCTGGTTTTCTCGGAATATGGGTTCGGTTATAATATTTCTTAGATTTTTGGAGAGCTTTGTTACTCTTATTTGCATTTTTATTTTGGAGTTAATTTTTGTATTATTTGAATTTACAGTTTAATTTTTATTTATCATATTGAGTTTTGGGAGCTTCATACAACATTCAAAGATGCAATCATCGATTCGCTCGAAAGGCCACAATTATTACGATCAAACAAAAAACAAATTTTTGCTGTACTATTAATACTTGTACTTGCTCCGGTATTTTGCCGCCACCTGGTTGAGGAAGAATTACGGGTGCGTAGAGAGTTAGAATCTAATTGGGATGCTTTTCTTGATAGCAATTACCTTATTTCTTTCATTAAAATAGTAATAATATTATAATTCAACCTGTAGTGACAATTTCACTTTTATTCGCTTATATTTATATTACATCACGATATGAGAACTATAAAATAGTCTCATATATTCGCACACAAAAGAAAAAAAAAAAACACAACACCAAGTACAACAGTAACACATACTGCCTCCAAAGATAGGAGTTGTAAAACTGACAAATTTTAATATTCAACCATAATAAAACTCACCAAACATGCGTTAATTCTCCACTCTCAAGATCACGCGTACATTCAAGCTAAAACAACTGTCTGAACCACTTGTAACTCAGTACTAATTGGTACGAGAAAGTGGCCAAGGAGAGCCAGGGTCTACGCAACACTGCGCATAAGGGTGACAAACAAGTTTACCACAACACTGACCTTTTCCATAAATGCACAACTCACCATATTTAGCACAGTCAGACTGCGACATCTTCAGCTTCCTACTGTTGTTGTTGCCGGAATCCGCAATGGTAAACGGAACCAAGAGCGTTACCGCCACGATCAGAACAAACATCAACCCCATGAGTTGATGCATCCTAATCTTCTTAGCATTCATCATCTGTCAATTTTTCTATGTTTTTGTTTTGTTTTGTTTTTTGTTTTTTGTTTTTTTTAGTTTCTATGGTCTTTTCCAACCTCCAAATTCCTTGTATTTATAGCTAGCAAAAACTCCTTAATCTACATCTTATATAAAAATATATATAAAAGTATGAAAAGCACTTATTTTTTGTTGCTCTTCTCAGCCCACCTCAATACCCCTGGCGTTTTTTTACTTTACTTTGCTTTGTTTGTCTGGGCTTGCTTGTCAACTAGTGGGAAAATAAAGCTGAGTAATAATTTAAAAAAAAAAAAAAGAAAAAGAAAAAAAGCAAAACTTCAACCTAGCTTTTAGAGCTAACTAGCATGTATCCTAATTATTGGACAAATAAAGGTATTGTGATTGAGAAGTACTCTGACACTTTTCTTATTCAAAATCATAGAGACATCACCTTTATTATTCAAACGCGACGAAAAAAGAATATTAGTGGTTAACTTTTTTTTATGTACGACCATGGTTTTAACAATTTTTTTACTAGTTTTACTATCCTCTTTTTTTAACATTTTTTCGGATATATTTATATACGTATATTATAAACTTACTCATAACTATATATTCAATTCCAATATCAAACATAACCATTGTGAATAAGGTTTTTGTATAAAATTACCATAAAAAATAATTTACCAATAGGAAAAAAAATAACAAACCAATTTGATATATCTCCTGTTTATAGATTAACAATTAGTATTACCCTAATGCTTTGTTGGTTTTCCATTTTAACTTCAACAAAATCGTACTTTTCTATTTTAATTTTTTTTTCTTTTTCTGAAAAATCAATAAAAATGATAACTAGTTTTAGAAAAGTCAACTAATTCTAACTTAAAAATTTTAACTCCAACAAATGATCCAAATGAACACTAAATCTCCTATATGGCTGTCTAATTTTGACAAATTTCAAGACCTGAATTAATCACTAGCACAACAAATGTTTTGAATATAGTGACATTTACTATGAACGAGGTAGAAGAAGAACAGGAATTAATTTTGAAGAAAAGCGGTTTGAATTGTCCTTCTTCAAGCATACTCCTATGCCCGTACCCTAACCAAAGTTATACCAAGAAAAAAAAATGTAATTCAGACACTAGTTAGACGAAATCGCACAACTGAATTATTAAAATAGTTGAATAAAAACTACATAAAATAAATAACCATATAATTAAAAATTGGCATAATGCTATATTTATTTTATGTAGACAAAAACTCCTAAGAAAAAAAAAACATGTTTGCAGACCACACCAATTAAAAACGAGTATCTTCATTCACGATGTGGAATATAAATTGTGCAGACTGGTCCGTACTTTAACTCATGTGCTCACAATTAGAAAATTTTGTTGATCAATTAGTAGCGATGAGACTATCTCCACAAATAATAATTAAATATTAACGTTCTTTAAAAACAAAAACAAAAACGAAAATGAAACGAAGGTAAATTTGGGTAGTTAACTTTTTGGTGAAATTTGAAGGTTAATAGCAACAACACATGCCATCAATAATAGCAGGCTACGGTTACTGAGCTTACGTGATAAAAATTAAAAGATAGACTTTGAAAAATGAGGTTGTTTCAAATTTTTTTCGACGATGTTAGGTTATTAGTAATGAGAATCACTGATAACGCAACCCTTTTTTTTCCATTTTCAACACAAAACCTCTCCTCTCTTAGGAATCACTACCTTCCACCTTTAACCTCTCAAATCCCTATCAAGTTATCCTGTCTTTACTTTTTTTTTTTTTTTTTTTTTTTGGTTACCAACCTCTACAAAATGTGTTAAAAAGCCCTAAAAAGCTAACTCCCGTCCTCCTCTCTTGTCACTGTCGTCCTTACTGATATCGTTTCTCCACCGCCAATTAGCTCCTTTCCCCCACATTGACAAACCCCTTTTAGTGGCACTTGAATTAGTAAGTTTTAAGTTTCTATTTAATTTTTTTAATGATATAATGATTATTTAAATTTTACTTGAATATGATGATGTTTGGGATAACAGGTTATGATTATTTTAGGAACATTGGTTTAGAAAATTGATTGTCGTACTCTTTATAAATTATAATGATTATGATGTTTTTGTCCGGATATTTTGAGTTTATATATTGATTTCAGAATTTTGTCGGTATGTATTGGGTTTTGATCAATTTGTAAGTTTTATATATGTGTTTTGTGTTATAGGCATATCTTTTGGTGATGATGTTGTTGTTCGGGATTTTGTAAATTTTATTTATATTTATGTTAGTCTATATGTTATACATGAATTAATGAAAATAAGAGTATCATTAGCTTTATATATCTTTTGTTGTTGTTTGTTAGAAATTCAATTGTTAGTAAGATTATTAGTATATATAGCTAGTTATCATTGTATAATGAAATAATTTCTTTATAGTTTCAACCAAAAGTAAATATTTATTAATAATAGATAATGCAACAATCTTAATAATCTCATAATATTTAACAATAACTAATAGTTAATCAAATACTAAAATAGTTGTTAAAAGAAATGAACAATCAAAATAGAATAATTATCAATATCAACTATTACACTGTTATGTATCAGTACTTTATCGTGAAGTTTATCTTCGGATGGATAAGATTAGCTATCTTCCAAATTCAAAATAGATATACTTTAGAATCTTTCAATAACAAATGCCCACATTTATTCACATATTGCATATTCTAAGGGTATGTTTGGCATACCCACTCAATTTAAATTAAACTGTACTTTTTTCATCATGTTTTTTGTCTTTTTCTGAAAAAATTTTTTTGTCTTTTTTGAAAAAGTTAACAAAAATTACTATTTAAACTTAAATTCATCAACTCAACTCATACACCAAACTAATCCTAAGTTTAGATTGTCTATTAAAGGATGAAAGACACTAAAAGCGGTGCCTTTCGTTGTTCGTTGTTGCCTTCCATGTTGTTATGTGACGGCCTCAAAGCCTGTCACGTAAAATACATTTAATTTTTTCAGTTTGTTTTGTTTTACTTTGCTATGTTTGTATATTCCGCATGGGTTCTAAACCCGTCATGTGACAGTTTCAAATAAAAAATTATTTTTTTTATTTGTTGTTAATTTTGTTTTGTTTTGTTTTGCTTTGTTTGTCTATTTTACATACGCTTTTATGCTTGCATTAAATGTCTTAAATATTCATATCTTCTGCGTACAATTACCAAATATTACAAATTAAAGTTTAGTGATCCATAGTCATGGTGCTTGTTTTAGATTGCTTGTTATAAATGGAATCAAAAATCTGAGAACAACAATGGTTGGCACATTAAAAAAATAATATTATCATTTATGAAAAAAGAATGTAATACATTCATTAAATATGTTTTATTCTTAAGACACTATTTTTATGAATTTCCCATCTTCATTAAGTAAGTAGAGAACCTACTTCAATTGGATGCTTGTTATAACCTCTTCTCTTCGTTTAAAAAAAAAATATATATATGATAATTTAAATTTAAATTTAGGGTTAAAAAGTTTTCTCTGAATGAGTTATTTATATGCTTAGTTAAAATACAATAGACTGGTAATATTCTAAATTAAGTTTGAAAAAGTTTATATTTAACCGATATAGTTGCAGTGATGGAAGACTTATGTTGAAGAAAAAATTCAAAAACTAACACAACATTTGAATTTGTATTTTTGTCATTTTTTTAGAGGGATTTACGACTATAATTTTTTAAAATATACTTTCACAAATATTCAACATAGAATTAAAATTGCATTTTAATATGACTATTATACCTATTATCTCTTTAGAATATATTATAGTCAATAACTAAAAATATTAGTTTAGTCTTATGATTTGATGGAAAATAAGATTAATGGCTACATTCGGTAAACCAACTCAAACTTAAATTTTTCATTTCAGTTTTGTCTTTTTTTAAAAAGTCAACAAAAATTATAACTAGTTTTGAAAAAATCAACCAACTCCAGCTTAAAAATTTCAATTCCAACCGTAACACCAAACGGAGGCACGTTAACCATTTCAAAAAAAGAAAAAAAGAAAAGAAATGATATTCGCCTTTATTTTTGAAACTAAGATTAAGCCAATTGAAAAAAAAAAAAAGTAGTTAGTTAAAAAAAAGAGGACGAGTCTGATGGAGGCTTCAAGAGGGGGGGGGGAAAAAAAAGAAAAAAGAACAAAGTATAAAAAAGAAATCGAAAGAAATAATTACATAAGCAAATATATATTTCTGATTACTTGAAAAGAAATCAAATGGCTGTTCTCCTCTTAGCCAAATATGGGTTTACTCTCTAGTTCAGAATTTGTTGGTACTGATGTGGTGCCACTTTCTATTTTTGATGTCCTCGAAAAAAAAAAAGTTGAAATTAATTTTCAAAAAAATCAAAAAGAGTAAAAAGGAAGAAACACAAAAGGATAGTGATCGTCGGAGCACAAAAGTGATGTATGGGGAAAAGTTTTTAAACAAGTAATTATTTTTCAGTAGGGCCCATGCACCATTGATCTTAATACGACGAATTATATGTTTTGATTAGCTCTAGTGATCTATAATTGCTTTATTGTTGTTTTCTTGTTTTTATTAATACTTTTTTTTTTAATTGTTTTCTACTAATTTTTCCAAACACTAACTTTAAGCTATTCTTAGAAATAATGTGATAAATGATATATTTTGACATCTTCATTTCGAGTAATCTGATATGTTTTTTTGTGCTTCATTTTTTTTTCATTTAATTCTTGAAAACTTTAAGTACGAGTTATTCAATTTGGGCAATTGTTTTTTCCCTATACAACAATCTAATAGAAGGTAATAATTTCATTAGTTTTTTCATTTTTTTTTTTAAAAGCTTGACAGATTTAATGATAAATGTCACTATATACTTTGTTATGCTTGTGTCAATGTCAACGCTTTTTTTCTTCTTTACGCATTAATTATTCAAAAAAGTAAATTTTTTTTTTTAGTTTTTTGCCCTCAGAGCAGCCACAGATCCACGTTGGGGTCAGTGGAGTGGGGCACGTGCCCCTACTGAAGAAACGTATAAGTCAATATACATTTATGTATTTATGATTGGTGGGGATGTTTGTCTCTGGACCTTTTATGCAAGTTAGCTGAGCTTTATTAAACTTTTTTTTTTTTTTTAATTGGACTACTTTTGCCTCCTCTTTTTTTTTTTTTTTTTCCCCTAGCAAACCTGCCTCTCCCCCTATTCTCTCTTTTTTCCACTCCCATTCTTTTATTTGTTTGTCTTCCTTCTCATTTTATTTTATTTTTCTATTTTATCTATACTTTTTAGAGACCAACCCACTGTCGTTGTTGTTGTTTTTTTTTTTTTTTTTTTTTTTTTTTTTAAAGATAACCACAATTAATACCTTAAGATATAAACACTTACGCATATGTGTAAGATGTTTAGAAATTTATAAACTTTTTTAAGAATTTTATTTTAGGAGATAAGGTTCAATGTTTGTATAGTTATTTTTTTTTTTTTTTTTTTTTTTTGTGCTTGCATAATATTGTTTTGAAACATGCATGATACTCAATAAGATATTATCATTAAAAGATATTTGAATTTTTTTTCTGATTTTGTATGATTTTATTTATTAGTTTAGATGTTATTTGTGCCCTTACTTAATTCAAATCATAAATCCGTCTCTATCTCTTAGCAAACATTATGTCATAAAGTGACAACTTTATTAGTCTAATTTTCGTTAAAAGAAAATTTTGATCACTTTAAAGATAAAGAATCAATCTTTTGACACGTCCCATTTTACGTTGCCCACCAATTTTTTAATAACTTATTTCATTTCTATATTACTCATTAGTAAAATTACTTAGATAAGTATAACGCTCATTCAAGCACCCAAAAAAAAGTTCTGATACTATTGTATTTTAGTTGTTACCCAAATAAAATAAAATAAAATAAAATCTCTCATAACTTAATTTTTTCGGAGGAGTAAAAGATGGTTTCTAATGTGGATCGTGATTTGTGGAAAAAGTGAAATGTTTTTTTCCCCCCTTGATAATCTTTATTATGATTTTTTTTTTTTTTTTTTTTGTATTTTGGAGTCGGTTTTTATAAGCCAATTATTTGTTTGTTTTTAATCTTATTTGCTTTCTATTATATGCACTATATAGGACTAGATGTCGTTTGCAAATTGACGGTGAGTTTGTTTTGATTTTTCATGAGTATTTGATCTGGCATAAAGCCTAACCTTTTGTATTACTCTGTATTTGTGGAAGGAGGTTGCTCCTTGAAGGGGGATTTGGTTCATATTGTTCCCTTATTTGTGTGTCTATTCATGTGATTATTAATAATATTATGATACGTTTTTAACTAAAAAGATTTTTTTAACTAATATGATAAGATCTATAATTAATATACAGTTTTAATTGGCATGTCATAATATTATTAGAGAGACATAAAGTGCATAAGAATAAGAGAAGATAGAAGCTAAATTCTTGAAAGGGCCTTTATTCAAGTGAAGCATCCTTTTTTTTTTTTTTTTTCCTTTTCTAAATGACGTGATTTACCTACTAGTTAAAGCATGTGCTATGCTCATGTTGGATATATTTAAGAAAATTTATATGAATAAAAGAAAATTAAAATAAATAATAAATAATAATAGACTCAAAAAAAAAAAAAACAAAAAGTACTTGAAGGTATAAAAAAGAAAAAGAGAGGCACAAAAAATATGAAGAAGATAAAAGGACTAAAATGTAAAAAAAAATTGATCAATACATAAAAAAGGATTAAAATGAAAAAAAAAAATGGCCAAAAGAAAAAAAAAAAAGTGTAATTTTAAAGAAAATAAAAAAAATGAAAAGGTAAAAAAAAAATTTCAACCTAAGCGGTGAGTTTTGGTTTATTGTAGGAATAGTTAAAAAAATTTTGACACTTCTATATATTGTATAGATTAAAAAAAAAAGTTCTAAACCTTTGAGTTTGTTTGCTATTTTTTTGGAAAAAAAAAATAGTGAGTTGAGAAAATAAAACAAAACATTATGAAAAAAAAAATGCATAAAGAATTTAGACTTAGTGGGTGAAAAAAGAAGAAAAATAAATAATTTAGTTATAAGGTTTTTTTTTTTTTTTTTTTGAAAAACTAAAATGGGTAGAATATTAATTTTTAGTTCTATAATTTAATGGGTGGCTTCAAAAAGTAGGTGCGAAAGTAAAGTGTAATAGACGCAAGATCAGTATATCTGCCTTTAATGAACCAAAAAAGCACTAATAGTTATCCATTGCAATCACCGAAATTGTTATAATAATGAATTGGTAAGGGAGAGAAACAAAGAAGATGTTTTTTTTTTTTTGAAACTCGTGCAAAAATAATAATAATTAGACCACTCTTATAAGGTGGGTGAATAATACAAGCCAAGATCTACTGTTTGAGATTTCTTAGGGTGAGTTTGGAGCTTAAGTCCAAACTAAGATTTTCAAACTTTTTTTTTGTCTTTTTTCTAAAAAGTTTTTGTCTTTTTCCCAAAAAGTTTTTTGTCTTTTCTGAAAATTCAAAAAAATTTACTATTTAAACTTAAAAATCTCATCTTGAACTTGTGCACCAAACATGCCCTTATTTTATTAACTGTCTCCTAATAATATTATGTCAAATCATCTAAATTTAAAAATTTTGAGTTCGTTTGGTATTTAAGTTTAACTCTAACTGAACTATATTTTTTCATCTCAATTTTTATCTTTTTCTGAAAAGTAAAAAAAAATTAAAACTAGTTTTTGAAAAATTAACACATTCTAACTTAAAATTTTCTTCTCTAACTAGCGAATCAAACACAAACTTAGTTATATAAAAGTGCTAAAGACTAGAAATTATTAAATAAATTAATAAGTTGTCAAGACAATATTAAGGGAATAGTTATTGAGATATAAAAATGGGACAGTAGATCTGAACTCATATCATTCACCAACCTTATAAGAATTGTCTTATTATTATTATTTTTGCACGAGTTTCCATTGCTTAAAGCACATACAACACCTTGTGGTGTTGCGTTAATAACAATATTTACAAGGTTGGTTCATAACACTCCCAGGAAGGAGGATCAATGGCATTTTTTTTTAGTTCTTTTCAGTATTTTGGAGATGCACTATTTTGGATAGAAGAGAACTTTAATTATAGATATTGAATGTATAACGTTTTTTTTTGAAGATCAATAGTGTTAATTTGGGAATTTTGAGTGAACGAGATCCTGTATCTATTGATGGAATAAAATTTATCTTAGATTTATTCTTTGATAGAACACTCATTAGAGAATTATCAGTACCTACGGACAATAAAGTAGTGGTTAAAACGGTGTGACGAGCGACTATTTGAGTTGTCTAACTCTTTAACTTATATTTTATTTAAGTACTTGTGAAAATGCAAGAATCATTTTTACATGAACGTCATAAGCATTAAGCATGTACCTGTCACATGATAAGTTTTAAAATTTTAATCATGTAACTAAAACTGTAAACATATCATATCATATAAAAATGATACTAACTTCATCAATGGTATATTATAGTATAGTCTAACATTTTCTTAGAAAAAAAGTACTAACATACAACATAACAAAAATGTTTTACTAAAATATTTTATACTAATATTAAAACAAAAGCGGAATCTACAACAGTATCCATATCCCATTCTCCGCACGCTTCCTACTGCTGCACCCAACCTATCAAGCAACTACACTAGCTTTTTTGCATGATTACCTACAGTGTGAAGGAAACTAGGTAAGCGTTCACTCAATAAGTCCAAACATATCTCACAAAATGATGCGTAAACATAAATTAGTATAAAAATATCCTTTATGCTCTCTTGTGAACTTTTTACTCTGTATTACGGGCTAGAGTGGTCGAACTAGGTGTGCATTATCAGAGAAAGGCTTGAGGGAGCAACATATGCAGACTCAATCTCGGTCATTGATCAACGATCCTAGGACCTCGCCTAAGTAGAGATCCTGATCCTCACCTGAGTAGAGGATTTAGTACGATACTTAACTTAAACTATTCCTATCTTAGTAATTGTAACTTGGTTAATGTGCATTTTAGATGTGTTCATATTATATGGCATCATTTTAAAATATCTTCACAAACTTAACTTCATACTGTATTTGAAGTTTGAACTTACCTTAATCAGGTTCGAGTTCATGTACCTCTACCTGATCCCAATGCAAATCAATTCCAACGAGCCTTTCAAACTAGTACTCTTTGAAATCGATTCTATAGCTTCTTCAATAAACGCTGGCAGATAAATTTCCTCTTGAGAAAATATTTGAGTAGAGTGTGAGTTGACATTCTTTCTTAAACATTGTATCCCCTACATAAGTATAAGTAAACTTGTTTGCGGAGAAATTGTTCACTTAATGTTTCTCTATTTTTATTCTTAAATTAATTCACTCTCATTAATTAATTTTTCCACCTTACTTAGAGTCCGTTTGGATCGCAGGTTTGAGTTGATAGTTTGAAGTTGAGTTGAGTTGAGAATGAAAGTTTTGTGTTTGGGAAAAAGTATGAGTTGAGAAGTTGAGTTTGAGTTGAGTGTTTGGATGTAAAATAGTTTGAGATAAAAGTTTATAAAAAAACAAGGGTCCTGTTTGGATGATAGAAAAATGTGCAAAACAAATTTTTTTGTATGTATAGAACATTTTATTGTATTTTTGGTGCTTGTCTGGTTCACAAAGTTGAACAAAAAATTTCAAAATTGTTTTTGGTCATTTTCCCAAAAAGTTGTTGTCTTTTGTCCAAACTTTTTTTTTCCCGTCTTTTTTGAAACTCCCAAAAAATTGTATCTGTGAAACCCACGAATTTCAATTCACATTTTATTACCAAGCGCATGAAAAATAGCCCAACAAACAGAACGTAATTGTCAATTACAATTTAATATCAACAAATTAATGATTACAATCGTTGTCTGGCGAGCGTAGGTAAAAACGGGACTTGCTTTCACGTTGATCTATACCACGGAAATGCTTGATATCTTTCCCACATATCATCAGCTATGCCGTCTCTCATCTGATTCATTGCTTCCCTACTCGAGTCATGTTGCTGCGGTCCCGTACTTGGGCCCGCACCATCGTTCCCATCGTTCAACACGTAATCCGCGTTAACGTCGACAGTTCCACTAACAGTCACACAATCTGTCGCATACTCTTCGAGAAAGGGATTCGCATCCTGCACCATCCTTATGAAATTATGTACGATCGCACACGCCACGGGGATCATTTTTTGTTTGTCCATAGGGTAGCTGTTGATGCCTTTTAGTATTTTAAATCTTGCTTTCCAGACACCAAATGTGCGCTCGATACAATTCCGCAGTGATGAGTGTGTGTAGTTAAAGACTTCACGGCGGTTGCCTAGCCCATTACGTCGTCTTCTAAACTCTGGTAAATGGTACGTCTCCCGACGATATGGGCTCAGGAAACAATCCTTATTGGCATATCCCGAATCTACTAAGTAGAATTTCCCTACAGAATAAAAAATGCAATATGAAGTCAATGAAATTTATTTAACGTCTTCTTTATATGTAAATACCGACAGCAAATGGCTAAGTCTGCTTACCTGGTGGAGGTATTGGGAACCCATGGAATGCTATTGCCTCTTCCAACATTCTGGCATCGTGGCAAGATCCCTCATAACCGGCCAATATGTAAGTGAATTTCATGTCAAATGAACATGCTGCTAGTACATTTTGCGAGTGATATCCCTTGCGATTTATCCAAACGTCCGAATTTTCGCGCTTAGGGACACATGGTACGTGCGTACCATCTATAGCACCAATACAGCCCTATAAGAAACCATAGAATCTGGTCATATGCATACCGGCATCAACAATCTTTTTTTTATTAAAGCTATTTCGCATGATTATGTAATTAAATTACGTATGTAACGTACATCAAACCATGGCCGGTATTTGTTGGGATGCTCCAGTATCAAATTTTGAACTGATGTGTTGTCGGCTGGTCTTATGAATTCATCCTTTAGCGAACAAATAGCGGTCAACACTTTATCGAACCAGCGTGAAGTTGTCTCTACCGAATGTTGGAACAAGTAAGATATGTGCCGGTTCGTAGCGCCTCGTGCACAAATGGATAAAATATAAACAACTGCTCGTTCACATTCATGTAGCGAGTTGGTTGCAACAACCCCCGACTAGCTAACAGGTTACTTAGTGATCTGAATGTTTCTGCCTTCATACTTATCAATCCTTGAATTATTTCCGCATGGCCATTCAAAATCTCGTCCACCCGCATGCTCCCAGTTAGAGCTGAGTTATGCATTGGTTGTGGCCGTCGTCGCCTGTGACGCCTGCTGGCAGTTACGGCCACCACTGCCTTCACAAAGAAACTGTTATGGTCGGTAGGGGGGTTTTCGGTGTACACATCTTCTTGTTCCTCATCGGATGCGGAACTATACTCGTTCATTTTGAGAATTTTTTGTCAACACGCTCTAAAATTTAATTTTTACCTGTTTCAAGAAAATTGTTACCAAAATATAAAAATTAACTTGTATTTTTTCTTATAGGCGGTACAAACCAGTAGCAGTGTAACATAAAATATCATATATACTAAAACATAATATAGTCTCATACAACAGTCTCATTTATGTTCTCAAACATGAAATTAATAAATAAATAAAAGTTAATCCGATCATAATATTTAGGTCTCAAATATTAATAACATAATGAAGATGAAAAAAAAAAAACAAACAAACAATAAAATCAATCAGTAGGGGGCCGGTGGGAGTCAACGACGGATGAAACAATTTCTCGCCTATCGACCTCGGGTAGCTGATAGAACGTACGTTGGAGCCGCGGATGAGCGTCCAGGTAGTGCCACATTTGACATCGTTGATTTGGTGGAACACCCATCTCTGTCATAATGTTCATGCACAGTAGCATGTGGTCCGGTCGGTTTGCGGTTTCGTTACTTGGGCCCGATTGCGACTCTCCACGGAAATGACTAACTATTTCCTACATTGCTAAGAACATCATCTCATCCGTTTCGTCTCTTTGCTTCCGCTTATCGGAACTTGCCCTTGACCGCGACGGACCTGCATCGGCTCCCGAACGTACGTTGCTACATCGACGCGCACCGGTGTTCGGCGTCCCAAACTCTTCAAATTCCACGCGGGCATCAGAGTAGTCCATTGAAGCGTCAAAGTCGCCGTACGGAATGCTATCAGAGGGCATGGTTACTGATCCATATCCCGATGCACCGGCAGCGTGACTTTTCTCGAACACTCTACAATACAGCTCCTTGTTGCGCAGCCCCTCGTAGCGTAGATGGTCGCACTCCCTATGAACCTGCAAATGAAATTTTAGCTTAGTACACATATGATCATCGCGATAACGAACAATATAACGTAGGGCCTTATATTAGACTACGCAATTACCCCTATAAAACTTTGCCACGCTTCGTCAGAGCATGTCACACGATCTGTCGATGGATCGTAGCCTAGGCCGGTTTTTTTCTCGCAACGCCATCCAGCCCCTAAAAATTTTTCTCATCCTTTCTTTCTTTTAAGACAATGTCGTTGCATGTGCTGGTACCCCACCAAACTCAGCATTAAACTGGTCGGCCCAAATTTGAAGAGTTGCTTTTGGGGGATGTTTGCCGCCACTACAGACCATGTACTCATCAAGTTTCTTCAGGAATTTTTTTTTCCTTAGTGGCATCCCAAAAGTAATGATCCTCTGATGCTTTGCGCGGCATCTCCTTCGAAAAGAGATAACCAAATATAGGAAAAGAATTTAAATGAGCAGGTCTGAGGGTTGATTAATTGGCTCAGTATAAACATGTTGACACATACGATCTAAGGCATGTCAACCACCCAATACATATACAGATACCAAGGCATATAAACCATGGGCTTGGGGAGAATTAGGCTTACGACAGGTACAGTGCTCTTAATTCTGCCCCTTCACCTAGGACATGGAATAATATACCGGCACCTGACTATAAATATTGAGCAGCTAACTCACCAATCAGATACATATTACAATTCGGTTTATATTTGATGTATACATCATCGCCAACATGGGAATTAAGTGGAACTTTAACGGAGAGGCAAAATCAAGGCCTAATGCAGTCAAATGTCATTGTAATCTGTCTAGGGCTAGGGAAACCACAGTAGGCAGCTTCTAAATGCCAAAATGAAGCTGTGGAAATGCACATAATGCAGCAACAAACAACCAAATCAAATTTGGGTCAAAAAATGAGCCAAAAAGTGCAAAAAAAACGCCTAAGGAGGGCAAAATTCAACACAAGCTGTCAAGGGTGGGTGAAACTGTTGTAGGCAGGTTCTAAATAGCATAATGAAGCTGTGGAAATCAACAAAATGCAGCAACAAACAACCAAATCAGATTTGAGTCAAAAAATGAGCCAAAAAGTGCAAAAAAACGCCTAAGGAGGGCAAAATTCAACACAAGCTGTCAAGGGTGGGTGAAACTGTTGTAGGCAGGTTCTAAATAGCATGATGAAGCTGTGGAAATCAACAAAATGCAGCAACAAACAACCAAATCAGATTTGAGTCAAAAAATGAGCCAAAAAGTGCAAAAAAATGCCTAAGGAGGGCAAAATTCAACACAAGCTGTCAAGGGTGGGTGAAACTGTTGTAGGCAGGTTCTAAATAACATAATGAAGCTGTGGAAATCAACAAAATGCAGCAACAAACAACCATACATGATTTCGGTCAAAAATGAGCAAAATTTCGGCAAATGTAATTCAAACAAGATCAGATTGTGGAGAAAGGGCAACAATCACGGTCCCAACATGTCCATAGGGTAGCATAAAACAAGGAAATGATATCAATAATTCATCGACCACAAAACATCAGTGCACAACAAGCTAAAATGAGCATTAAATCCGAAATTAGCCCTGCAAATGGACAAACCACTTTATCAAAAACACAAACACCCAAGAAGACCACAGACCCATAAACGTCTCACCATTCTGCAAATCCGAAAATCAAAATGCGAGAAGGACCATAAAACCCTCGATTTAGGGTCTGGAGATTCGGAGAAATCTTGGGTAATACAATGGGCAAAACAAAATTTTAAAATGCATCAATATTGTAGGCGAATTAGAGGAAGAAAGTTTACTAGGATTTCGGAATTGGAGGCCGACGACGAGTATATAGTGGTGGTTGTCGGCGTAGGGCAGGAAAGGACGGGGCGTTTGGTCTTTTTCCGAACCTGGAAATAGTTGGTTATCCGGCCCGAGGATCGCCTTCGCTTCCCACACCTCTCTCGGCGCCGCATCTGCTTGACGAGAGTGGGTGAGGACAATACACCGAAGTTAATCGCAGCGAGGAGAGGAGAAGGACGACCACAAACCAGAGCTCCTGCAGCAGGGCAGATGCTCGATGGATGGGATGGAGGCACAGCCTGCAACACCCACTGACACCAGCACATAGGCGCCGGAGGGAAGGCGTGAGATTCGGGCGCAGAAAGCAGGCAAGGGCGAGACAGAGGAAGGCAGGGATGAACTGATGTGAACAGTAAACACAGGTGGGTTCACTGTATAACGGGACTAAAGGCCACTGGAACTGAACCACCTTGCCAAACACCAAAAGCTCAGTTCAAGCTTTGGAATCACCGTTGAAACCGGTGATCCAAACAACTTCTTATTACCTTTGCTATTTCAAATTTAACTACAAGCTTATAGATTGATTGACCCCATATTAGGTCATTGCGCTTAACCTTTTTTTTTTTTTTTTTTTGGATCTTAACTACTTAATCAAAAACCTAAGACTTGGGATATTTTTCCGTTGGTTCATTTTATGAATTGAGCCCAAATAGCCCAAATCCTATTTCCAACAATTCTTTTCATGAAGCTTTATTTATTTTTAAGGTTCACAACATGGAATTGGTCCCTGGTGGCTCGTAATTCTTCTTCTAATTTTATCTAGATGGTTATTTTCCAAAACTTCTAACAAGGTCCAATCTGTCTGCTTAGCTATCAAAAAAAAAAAAAAAAAGGTCCAATCTGTCCGTTGGGCCTGTTGTTGGGTTTCTCGAGTCCTATGGGAGTTAAAGCCAATTTGGGACTACTTTTTTTTGTTCACTACTTCTTTTGTTTTTATTCCCGCTGTTATTTAATTCCATTTTTCTTTTCTTCTTGTGCATTACATGTGCAAAATTATCATATTATTCTTGACGGTTCTCCACACTTAGGGCAGTGGGTAATAGAGTTTCATTTAGTTTAGTAATTCTTTTAATCTTTGCAAAATGTAGTACCTTTATGTACCAGTCAAGAGCGGACAAATATTATGTTTTGAAGAAAAATCAGTACTTGTTTTTCCGATTTTTGCTAATTTCATATGCTGAAATAAAAGAATTTGATACTATAATATTCTAGTTTCTTTTATGATTTTCATTATACGAATTTTAATAAATTTGATCAGCCACTTCTTATGCTGCTTATTAATTGATGTTATATAAATATAAAGAAACCATTTATTAATCCTATCTCTTGGTTGTAGCAAAACTCAGTTTGTTAAATGCACAACATAATTAATCCTAATAATAAAATTATGATTTTCTCTTTAACCCTTCAAAGTTAACCATTAATAACTGGCCTCTACGTGATTTAATTAAAAAATAATAATCTTATTCAATTTGATTTAATAAATATTAAACACTAAAATATTCTATATTTGTCAAAGTGGATAACCTTCCAGTTAAGAAATTAGAGTATAGAAGAAGGGGAAAGGAGAAAGAAGATGAGAGAGGAAGATTTGCAAAAAAGAGTTTTTGGATAATTTCTTGTATATTTGGTATTTTTAGTATTTATTACAAAAATGCATGAATCAGTCTATATACAAAGAAGACAAAGCAAAGAGTGACCTCCTATACACGTGGCAAAAAGAAAAATAGGACCACCATACACACATAATGAATTATACAAAAAATACAGAGGACTTCAAATTCTAATTTCTCTTAACATCCCCCTCAAACTGACTGGTCTGGGAAGAACAGTGAGTTTGGATCGAAAAGGAGAAACTCTGTGGTGCCAAGAGCTTTTGTAAGGGTGTCTGCAAGTTGATCAGATGATGGTACAAACTGAACTTCAAGTTGTCACCGCATAACTCATTCTCTGACAAAATGATAGTCCACCTCAATATGTTTGGTACAAGCATGAAAGACTGGATTGGCGGCAAGGTATGTGGAGCTTATGTTGTCACATAAAAGGAGAGGAGTGGATGATAGTGAAACACCAAGTTCCTTTAAGAGTGATTCAACCCATATAATTTCTGCAGTAGCATTGGCAATACCTTTGTATTCAGATTCTGCATTGGAGCGAGACACCACTTTGTGTTTAGAGGAAGACCAAGAAATAAGATTGGATCCCAAGTACAAGCAATGACCCCCTATGCTTCGTCGATCATCAATGGATGTAGTGCAGTCGGCATCTGTATAACAAGTCAATGCGAAGACTGATTTGGTGGAAAAAGAAATACCAAAGGTAAGGGAACCCTTGAGGTATCAAAGAACTCGTTTGACTGCTTGCCAATTACTTGCAGTTGGGTTATGCATAAATTGACATAGTTTGTTAACAGAGTAGGCAATATGAGGACGTGTCAAAGTACAGTATTGCAAAGTACCAATAATACTTTGATATTGAGTAGGATCAGAGAGAGGAACACCATCATAAAGTGATAAAAGAATTGTTGGAGATAGTGGTGTTGGCAAAGGTTTGCAATCAAGGATGTCCACTCGTGTTAGTAGATCATGAATGTATTTAGACTGGCTCAAGTGTAAACTGTCATTTGTCCTGAAAGCTTCAATTCCAAGAAAATAGTTTAATACACCCAAATCTTAGAGGAAGAAGGTGGAGTTTAGAGCACCAATGAGTTTTTGAATCAGATTTGTGTTGTTACCAGTCACTAATATATCATCAACATAAACAAGAACTATGAGAACATCAATATTAATGTGGTAGACAAACATGGAAGTATCTAATTTGGAGCCAATAAATCTCCAGTCAACAAGCCAAGAGCTTAGTTTAGTAAATCATGCTTGGGGAGACTGTTTGAGGCCATATATAGCCTTTTTAAGTTGGCAGACATAGTGAAGAAATCGTGGGTGAATGAATCCAGGAGGTTGGGTCATGTAAACTTCCTCTTGGATATCACCATGGAGGAAAGCATTGTGCACATCATGTTGTTGAATGTTCCATGAGAGATGTGTAGCTAAGCTAAGAACAAGTATAATTGTGGTAGGCTTAACTACAGGACTAAATGTTTCAAAGTAATCAATTCCCTCAGTTTGATGGTAGCCTTTTGCTACTAATCTGGCTTTGTAATGCTCAATATCATCGGGCTTTAATTTGACTTTGTATACCCATTTACAGCCCACAGGTTGATGAGAACAAGGAGGAGGGACCAAATTCCATGTACCATTTTTTTTTTTATTAAGGCCTCATATGCAAGTACTATAGCTTGGTTCCAATGGTTATGTTT
The DNA here is from genome assembly GCA_008635985.1 of Ficus erecta. NCBI lineage: Eukaryota > Viridiplantae > Streptophyta > Magnoliopsida > Rosales > Moraceae > Ficus > Ficus erecta. The sequence goes on along the minus strand of BKCH01002004.1, from coordinate 20,081 downwards.
GGCAGCTTGGGTAAAAGTAGAAGGTTCATGGAAATCTAGGATTGTGGAAGAGGCTTGTAGGATTTTAGGTTTGACAATGCCAACTTTTAGTCTTGTTCTCATTGGATGAGTGTTTTGGGGAGGTGGTGGGGGTGGGGGAGGTGGTGAGGGAGGTGTGGATAGTGTCATGCATGTCTCATGCTATATGAATAATCAATGGAATAGTAGAAGACGACTATGTGGAAAAATGACTAAGTTGAGAATTCGATGTGGAGGGAGGATTGAGAGGGCGAATCAGAGTTTTGTGGTGACATAGGTGTTGGAGAAGGAAATTGTGTGTCATGAGACGATGGATTTGACAATGGAACTGGAATAGATTGGATAATAGGTGAGAAGGAAGGATTAGTGGATGGAGAGTCAGAGGAGAAGGGAAAGGAGAACTCATTGAACACAACATGTCTGGAAATATAGTTTCTACCAGTGAATTTGCTAAGACAAATATAGCCTTTGTGTTGAGAACTATAGCCTAGAAAAACACATTCTTGTGATCTATATTCCAGTTTATGTTTATTATATGGACGAAGACAAGGAAAACAAGAACAACCAAAGACTTTGAGGATGGAATAAGAAGGAATTTTGTTATACAACACTTCAAAGGGAGATTTGTAGGAGTTAAGAACAGTGGGAAGACGATTTATAAGATAAATAGATGTATGGAAAGCATATAACCAGTATTTGAGAGGCATGGAGGCAAAAGACATCATTGATAATCCAACTTCAACTACATGCCTATGTTTCCGCTCCACACGGCCATTTTGTTGGGAAGGGATAGGACATGACAAGTGATGAAGAATTCTCAAATTTGTGAGAACAGGAGTGAAAGTGGCATATTCACCACCACCACCATCAGTTTGTACAGTTTTAATTTTTGCTTCAAATTGAGTTTCAATAAGAGCTTTGAATTTGATAAAGGTGGGAAAAACATCACTTTTAGCTTTGAGAAAGTAAATCCAAGAAAAAAGAGAGTAGTCGTCAACAAATGAAATAAAATATTTCATTCCAATAACTGAAACCACAGGGGAAGCACCCCACAAATCTGTATGAACAAGTTCAAATGGTTGTATAGCTCGAGAGGAGGAATTAACAAAGGGCAACCTATGACTCTTTCCAAATTAACATGAATTACAGAAATCAATTGTGATACTGGAAAACTCTTTTGATTGCAACTTTGAAGTACTTTGTATAAAGATTTAGAGAAAAGAAGAATATGGTGGGTGAATGCTTTTATTACCCCATAGCTTCTATGCATTATATTGATGAGTACATCAGTAAGCGTGAGATAAGGAAAAGTAGTTACACAAATCTTAAATACATTTAAAATACAAGATCATTCAGTTGGTGAAGATATTTGTTGCTGCAGGTCCGAATCTGGTGGAGGAGAATCTTCAGCTGGTTCATTTGAATTGGAAGAGCTGATAACTACCTTATCTCTAATATGCCCCCGCAAGCGAAACTGATCTGTCCGAACAGTGAGCTTGAACCGAAGAGAAACAAAACGAGCAGTGCCCAAACCTTTTGTAAATATATCAGCAAGTTGATTATCAGTGGAGATATGTCGCACAAGAAGTTGATGGTTGACAACCTTATCTCGAATATAATGAAAATCAATATCAACATGCTTCATGCGAGAATGCATAACAGGGTTGGCAGCAAGAAAGGTTGCACCCAAATTATCACACCAGAGAGTTGGTGGAGAAGGATGTAGGAGGCGAAGTTCGCGAAGAATCCGTTGCAGCCAAGAAATCTCAGTGGTAACATGGGCAATAGCGCGAAACTCAGATTCAGTAGTAGATCGAGCGATGACCCGCTGTTTATTGGAGCACCAAGAGACAATGTTAGGACCCATGAAAATACAATATCCACTAGTAGACTTACGATCATCTGGATTACTCGCCCAATCGGCATCACAATAAGCAGTCAAATAAGAGGAGTTAGAAGCTTGAAGGAGAATGCCATCAGCAATAGTGCCCTTTAAATAGCGAAGAATTCGTTTCACGGCTTGCCAATGGAGAGTGCTAGGGCTATGCATAAATTGACAGGCCTTGTTAACAGCAAATTGAATATCTGGACGAGTAAGCGTTAGGTACTGGAGTGCCCCAACAGTGCTGCGATAAAGAGTGACATCAGGCATGGGATCACCATCATGAAGTGAGAGTTGCTTGCCAGCAATGATGGGACTTGAGATAGGATTAGCATCCTTCATGTTGGTACGAGCTAACAAATCAGCAATATATTTGGATTGCGAGAGATGCAGTGAAGAACCATCTCGACGAGCCTCGATACCAAGAAAATAACTCAAAGGTCCTAAATCCTTAAGAGCAAACACCGTATGTAAGTAGTGAATCAGCGAGTTCATTGTTGCAACACAACACCCTGTCAATAAAATATCATCAACGTAGACTAACAAAATTAGGAAAACACCATGCCGATCAAAGAGAAACATAGAAGAGTCAGTACGCGAGTTGGTGAATCCCCACTGTAGAAGAACATCTCTCAAACGATTGTACCAGGCACGAGGAGCCTGCTTAAGGCCATATAATGCCTTTTGAAGCTTACAAACATGATTAGGATGCTGTGGATCAATGAACCCAGGAGGCTGAGACATGTACACTGTTTCAGAAAGAACTCCATTCAAAAAGGCATTAGATACATCAAGTTGACGAATAGGCCACTGTCGTGAAATAGCAAGACAAAGAACAATTCGAATCGTTGCAGGCTTAACCACCGGACTAAATGTTTCAGTGAAATCAACACCGGACACTTGAGTAAAACCCTTTGCTACAGGGCGCGCCTTGTATCGATCTATCGAGCCATCTGGTTTTTGCTTCAAACGGTAGACCCACTTGCAGCCAACAATATTGGTGTTGAGTGGAGGAGGAACCAACTACCAAGTTTGATTGCGTAATAAAGCTTGATATTCATCATCCATGGCAACGCACCATTCCTTGGATTTCCGAGCCTGTGAAAAAGTGGTGGGTTCAACTGGAAGAGAAGAAGAGGATTGAGAAAGAGCAGAGAAAATTTTTGGTTTTCGGATTCCATTCTTGGCACGAGTAGTCATAGTATGTTGATTGAAATTTTGAATAGAAGAGGGAGAAGATGAAGTGGAAACAAGAGGGGTAGGTGCAGGGGTGAGTGAGGAAGGAGCTTGATTAGGTGCAGTAGACATTAAGGGAAGATGCGATGGAGAAGACATAGAGGGAGATTGTGGACAAGGAGCAGAGGTGCATAAAGGAGGTGTCGTCATTGCAGAGTTAGAAAGAGACGCATCATTTTGAACAATGGAGGGAGAAGTGACAGGACTTGAGGAGATAGGCGTTGGGGCCCGCAACTGATCATTGGAGACTACAGGAAAATGATGAGTGGAAGAGGAAGAACTAGAAAAGAAAGGAACACAGGAAGACAAAGGAGAAGCAGTGGACGAAGAGGACAAGACAGAAGACGAAGACGGATGAGGAAAACTAACGGCAAAGGGAAACTCAGACTCATTAAAAACCACATGACGAGACACAAGAACTTTTCCATTAGAAGTGAGACAAAGATACCCCTTATGCTTAGAGCTATACCCCAGAAAAACACTTTTGATACTCCGGAACTGAAGCTTGTTTGGTTCATGGGTCGTGTAAAAGGATAGCAAGCGCAACCAAAAACACGGAGAGATTTGTAATCAGGTGATTTTCCAAGTAATTTTTCCATTGGAGATAAATTGCCGAGTACTGGTGTGGGAAGTCTATTAATAAGGTAAATGGCTGTTTGAAAAGCATAATCCCAATATTTCAGAGGCATAGAGGAATGGGCAAGAAGGGTTAGTCCAGTCTCAACTATGTGTCGGTGTTTCCGTTCGGCAAGACCATTTTGCTCATGGGTATACGGACAAGAAAGGCGTTGCAGAATCCCGTGGGTGTGAAGGAATTTGGTGAATTTGTTTGATGTAAACTCCCCTCCCTCATCAGATTGAATACTTTTGATTTTGCAGTCAAATTGATTTTCAACCATGGCTTTAAATTGCAGAAAGACATCAAAAGCTTCAGACTTGAGAGACAACAAATAAAACCAAGAAAATCGAGTAAAATCATCTGTAAAATGAACGTAATAGCGAAAACCACGAGTGGAAACAAGTGGAGAAGCACCCCAAATATCAGTATGAATCAGTTGCAAAGGACCTGTGGTAGGATGATCGGCCGAAGAAAACGGTAATCGTTTACTTTTGCCATATTGGCAAGACGCACAAAAATCAAAATTTTTATTGATTTGAAAATATGAATTACAAGAATTGAACACTTGTGACATGACCCTAACAGATGGATGACCTAAACAAGCGTGCCACATGTTGGCTTGATTTGACGAAGCCAAGAAAGCAGCAGCTTTATTGGAAGAAGACGAATTGGACAATGAAGCAAGAGGATGTTGGAGTTTGTAAAGACCCTGATCAAGAACTCCATGGAGCAGCACTTTCTTCGACACCTGATCCTTGACAACAAAATAGTTTGGATGAAATTCAAAGAAACAATTGTTATCTAAGGTAAATTTGGCAACACTCAGCAAATTTTTAGAAATATCAGGAACATGAAGAATTTGATGGAGGTGAAGTGTTTCAGAAGAGGTTGGAATAGAAGATGAACCGATATGGGAAATGGACAAACCTGCACCATTACCAACAAAGATTTTTTCTTGGCCTTGATAGGGAGAATGAATGGACAGGTTGTGGAAATCGGAAGTGAGATGATGAGTTGCTCCGGAATCGGCATACCAAGCTTGATCAGCAACCACTTGGGGGTTAGCTATCATGGCAGTCATTGAATTCTTTGGTGAAGCTTCCATATTGCTAGTCGGAGCCATTAGCGACTGAAAACTTTGATCAAAGTGAGAACAATTTAGAGCGACGTGCCCAAACTTGTTACACAATTAGCATCGAGGACGATTTTGACCATAACAATTTTCAGCGATGTGGCCAAACTTGTTACACAATTGACAGTGAGGGCGATTCTGACCTCCTCGACCACCAAACGAACGTCCTCCACCTCTATTAGTATAACCCCTGCCACGACCTCGTGAAGACTGATTAGTAAAAGAAGGTGGAGACTGAGAATTACCATACTGGGGCAAATGTGAAGGCCTTTTTTGATGAGCAGCAATATGCGTAGAGGGATGACCAAGATCAGGAATAGAGTCTGAGGGAGGCTTTTGCTTTGTAAGACGACGTTCATAACCAATCAACATGGTTCCAAATTCAGTGAGCGTAACAGGAACGGGACGTGTAACAATTGATTGAACAAATGAGAGATATTCTGGCATCGGTAGACCATCTAGAAGATAAACAATCATATTTTTATCAGAGACAGGTTCACCCGCAGCAGCTTTTTGATCAGCAAAGCTTTTCATCTTCATAAGATATTCTTCGGTACTTGATGATCCTTTCTTTGTGGTTTGAAGGAGAGACTGTAAGTCAAACAAGTTTTCAGCAGTTTGTGATGCAAGCATTGTTTCTACGGTGCTCCATACTTCGTGAGACGTTTGACAACCGACAACATAGCCAAGCATACTCTCTGAAATTGATCCCAGCAACCAACTAAGGAGGAGTTGATCTTGTTGCTCCCACACTAAAAAATCAGGATTTATAACATCGGAATTAGATTGGTATCGTGGAGGGGGTGGATGTGTACCAAAAAGAAAATCACCAAGACGATGACCTCGTATGGCTGGTAGAACTTGAGACTTCCAGAGGAGGAAATTGTTGCGATCAAGTTTGATAGGTGTAGGGTGATTGAATGTGTTATGGAACAAGGAGGGTATAAGTGGAGAATATGATTGGTTTTGGTTTTGAGGAGTATTAACTACATTTGGTTGAGACTGAGAGTCATCTGGAGATGAAGACATTGTTGAAAAATAAAGGACGTTTAGTCGGTAGCTCTGATACCATATAAAGATTTAGAGAAAAGAAGAATATGGTGGGTGAATGCTTTTATTACCCCATAGCTTCTATGCATTATATAGATGAGTACATCAGTAAGCGTGAGATAAGGAAAAGTAGTTACACAAATCTTAAATACATTTAAAATACAAGATCATTCAGTTGGTGAAGATATTTGTTGCTGCAGGTCCGAATCTGGTGGAGGAGAATCTTCAGCTGGTTCATTTGAATTGGAAGAGCTGATAACTACCTTCTCTCTAATACTTTGTTCACTATGGGAAAAGCTGGATGTCCTAAACGATTGTGCCATAAGTTGGAGAGCTTGGAGACATTGGAGGTGTGAGAGATCAAGTTGATAGGAGGGGCAGCCACTGCATCATAGAGAGTGGAAATTTGCAATGGCTTTATAGAGACCTTTGTCAAGATTGCCCTGGAGCAGGATTTGTTTGGAACGAATATCCTTGACAGCAAAACAATTGGGGAAAAATTCAATGGAGACATTATTATCCACACAAAGACGTTGAACACTGATTAGATTATGAGATATTTCAGGAGTATGTAAAACATGTTTCAAGTGCAGGGAAGTAGAGGGTGTATTTAGGAAAGTAGAGCCAGGGTTTGAGATAGAAATTTGTTTACCATTTCCAACAGTCACTTGGTCACATCCCTGGTATGGAATTTTGTTGGAGAGTGTCTGCAGGACAGGTGTGAAGTGATGTGTAGCTCTAGAGTCCATAAACCAATCATTGTCTAGTACAGTGAAGGGATTTGTTGGTGTGGTGAATGGCTGAACAACTTGTTAAGGGGAAGAAGGGTATGGATAGAACATGGTGTTGTGAACTTGAGGTTTGGGTTGTGGTATGTAATTCAGATCAGCTCTATGGTAGCAAATGTCGGCTGTGTGGCCAAATTTCTTTCAGATTTGGCATTTAGGTTTTTCTTCAATAGGATAGGAATTTTTTGGTTTCCATGGTTGGTTTTGAGGTTGATTTGGTGATTTTTCAAGAAGACCAGATTAAGATGGATTGAAGGGAGTTCGAGGTTGGTGATTGAAGTTATGAAAGGGATTCTGTTTGGGAAAGTTTTGGTGGGCAAAATTTCTATTTGGAAAATTGTTTTTGGGGAATGGTGGTTAGGATGTTGCTGTTACATTAGCCATAATTGGATCCAAATTGGATGCAGTGTTTTGTTGTTCATGATGGTACTCATAGTTCAACAAGAGATTGTGTATTTCTTCGACACTGGGTGAATCAGATCTAGCACTTATAGAGGACACAAACCCATTGTAATGTTGATCAAGTCCATTAAACAAGTAAATCAAATAGTCTTTCTTAGAAACAGGTTCTCCAATTGAAGCTAGACGATCAGAAAGACTTTTGAGTTTTTGAATATATTGCATAGTAGTCATACCACCCTTTTTGATACTCTGAATTTGTGTTCTGTAAGTGGAGAGTTGAGAGATAGACAATGATGCATAGATCTGATTAAGTGCTTCCCAAATCTCATACGCAGTGTTATAGCTTACTATTTGTGCAAGAGAATTCTCAGTGAGTGAAGCATTAAACCAGCTCATAAGTAGACGATTATACCTTTGCCAAACATTATATTAGGGGTTGATTTCACCTTGTTCTACGTTGAGGAATCTAGGAGGACAAGGTCTAGAGCCATCAATAAATTCTTCAAAACCATGAGCTATGATGACATTAAGCATCTGATTCTTCCATAGGAGGAAATTGTCGTCATCTAGCTTGATTGAAAATTGGGGAGTATTGGAAGGGTTTGCAACAGTGAGGTTTGAAAGCTGAGAAAGACCCATTGTTGAAGGTGAAGTAATGGTGGGATTCTGTTTTTGAGAAGGAGGTGATTCAAAAATTGATTTTCTTGTTGCCATAGGAACAACGTAGAGAAAGCTCTGATACCAAGTTAAGAAATTAAAGTATAGAAGAAGAGGAAAGAAGAAAGAAGACGAGAGAGGAAGATTTGCAGAAAAGGGTTTTTGGATAATTTCTTGTATATTTGGTATTTTCAATATGTAATACAAAAATGCATGAATCATCCTATATACAAAGAAGACAAGAGCAAAGAGTGACCTCCTATACACGTGGCAAAAAGGAAAATGGGACCACCATACACACATAATGAATTATACAAAACATACAGAGGACTACAAATTCTAATTTCTCTTAACACTTCCAACATCATTAGAATCAAATATCTATGACTATATATATGAGATCACACAGATCAAAAGTGAGACAACCTAAAATTTGCAATGGCATTTCAATATTGCTTCAGTTTATTAGCAATTCTCGTGACTTTTTTTTTAAAACTTTTATAAGCATGGATGTTAGCTTAGCAGGTCATCATCTTCTGCGAACAACTCCACCAAACTTTCCGATGCCAACTTCTGCACCGCTGAAGTTGTTCTCCATACCCTTTATGGTGCCACAACCAAACTTTGTGCGTTCTCCGACCAACTGGCTAACTGCACTACCGTCCATGTTTCTAATTCTTGCAATAATAACGGTGCATCCTATTTCAACGATGATGTTTCCTGGATTTCCTTTGATACCGAGGATCCAATCAACTACACCTTCTGTCTCCTCTATCTCTGCACCACATTCTGACTCTAATACTCCATAAACTACCCAATTTAATGTTCACTTCATTAGAATGTTTGTATTCTACCCTTACTATGTTGATCAATTATTTGTTCTTGTGAGCTGATGTTAGACTTGGGTAAATACCTACGTTGTTGGGAAACATTCCAGTCTAATTATTGCTTCTACTTTTAATAATGAACAATAATTTTTCATATTATATTACTATATATATATATAAATGAGATATTTCTCACAACTTTATTTAGCACAAGCTTACATGTGATTGTGATAGTTACTTTTTATTAGTTTATTGTTACGTCATTTATTTTTTCTGTGACAATTATCGGTTCTTGTAAGGAAAAAGATAAGTTGTATTGTCTCACATCATTTCAAAATGGATATATTATAGTTCATAAGTAAATAGACCACCTCCTAATGGTTTGAGGCATTTTAAAGTTGAGTCCAAGAGCAAAATCGTGTGGGAGGGAGGTCTAAAACGGACAATATTATATCAAAATAAGGCATGAGTCATTACAAATTGTATCAGAACTTATACCCAACTGGAAGTGTGGCCAACGAGGACATTGAACCCAAAAAGTAGGGATGATTGTGATAGTCATCAGTCCCTGTAAGGAAAAGAGTTAGTTGTGCAATCCCACATCGCTTGAGAATAGAATATGATATAGTTCATAAGTGAAGAGGCCACTTCCTAATAGTATGAGGCCTTTTGGAGTTGAGCCCAAGAGAAAAACCATGTTGCCATGAAGCCGAAAACAAACAATATCGTACAAAATTGAGGTATGAGTCGTTACAAATGGTATTAAAACCTATATCCAATGGAAGTGTGGCCAACGGGAAAATTGGGTTATAAAAGGAGGGTGATTGTGACAGTCATCAGTTCCTATAAGGAAAAATGATAAGTTATGTAGTCTCACATCGCTTAGGAATGAATATATGTGATGTTTTATAAATAAATAGACCACCTCCAAGAACAAAATCGTACAAACACAAAGCCCAAAATGCACAATATCATACAAAAAAAAAAGGCATGAGTCGTTATATTTTCTCTTCTGCAAGTTTTTTCTATATTGATATATACTTACTTACTCTAAATATTTCAATGTTGATGTATACTTATCAAATAGAAAAGTTATATAGATATTAGAAAACAAATAAAAATATAAAAATAAAGTGCCTTACTTATCTTGTTTGCACTACAAGAAAAAAGGTTAATAAATGACAGTGGTCTGGAAGATTAAAATCGGTTTTTCAAACAATGAATGTTGAAAATACTAAGGGGGTGTTTGGTGTGTAAGTTTGAGTTAAGATTTGTAAGTTTAAATAGTAATTTTTTTTGAATTTTAGAAAAGACAAACAACTTTTTGGGGAAAAAAAAACAAAAAACATGATGAAAAAAGTACAGTTTAGTTTAAACTAAACTTTTTGCCAAATAAGGCCTTAAAAAAATTAAAAATTAAATATGATATCATTCGACAGAAGATCACAAGAGCACGATATTTGTAAAGAAAGTTTTGTGCAGTTTACGTTTAATCACATACTTAATTATAATGCCATCAAGTGTCCGTATGTACGGAGTGAGCATGTGAAAAAGACTAATGTTTGGGAGATATAAAAAATGGATAATATGTTGAGAGAGAATCAATTAAAGATAAAGTCTAAAGTACAAGTTGAAATATTTATGATCACATCTCACATCATAGCATGACTTAAGATGTATAACACATTTTCAAGCTAATATTGACTTAAAAATTAATTTTGGAATTAACTGAGTACCCTCTCCCTACACATGCATGGATGATATTTTTTTCTCCGTAAGGACCATGATGTAATTTTCATCCCTAAAACCTAGGACCTGGTGCTACAAAAAGACCCTGAAAATGAGTGTATTAAAATGTGTATATTTAAATGATAAATAAGGATTTTATTAAGGGGTGTGTTTAGTGCACTTGTTTGAAATGAAATATCTATATTGGAGTTAGTTGGTTTTTTAAAAATTAGTTCTAATTTTTTTTTACTTTTTTGAAAAAAGACAAAAACTGATATGAAAAACTTAACTTTCATTTACCTCTCAAGTTCGAAATTAATTTTTTAATTACAGTTTTTGTCTTTTTCTGAAAAGTTAACAAAAATTATAATAATTTTTTCTAAAGTCAACCATTTTCAAAATAAAAATTTCATTTTAAATCGGTGCACCAAACACATACTTAGGTTCAAACCGATTAGTCAAAATCATGCTAAGGGTGAGTTTGGAGCTTAAGTCCAAACTAAGATTTTCAAACTTTTTTTTGTCTTTTTCCCAAAAAGTTTTTTGTCTTTTCTGAAAATTCAAAAAAAATTTACTATTTAAACTTAAAAATCTCATCTTGAACTTGTGCACCAAACAGGCCCTAAGGTTAGGACCTGTTTGGTGTCATATAATCTAATTTTTGTCATTTTTCCTCAGCTTCACTATTCACACAGTTTTGTAACTCAAACTTTAAAAGTACATAACTTTGCGTAAACAAATCCAAATGAGATGATTTTTTTTAAATTACATAGAATTTCAAGATGAACAAAACAAACTCTATATTGATTTTTTTTCTAAACACATTTCAAGTTTTTACACTTTTTAAGTCCAGCAATTCAAACGCCTCGATAAACGTATAATTAATTCAAATCCAAATTCTACAATTCAAACCTTAAAACTAAACATATGCTTAGGGCTTGTTTGGTACACCCATTCAAATCACTCAACTCAAAATTTTTTTTGTCTTTTTTTCAAAATTTTTTTGTCTTTTTCTCAAAAAGTTTTTTATCTTTTCTAAAAATTCAAAAAAATTTACTATTCAAACTTAAAAATCTCAACTCAAACTACTCCACCAAAACTCCCCATTAATTTATAACATTATGTAACCAAATATAAATACTATCAATCAAATCTATACTACTCTATAACAATATGAGTGTGCTTTTTCGTCACCTCTCCTTCAGTTGTCACGAAGTAGCTAGGTCATCGTCACATGACTGCCTACATGATGGTCTAGTCAATCTAATATAGTGTTTTTTTTTCTTTTTATTTTATTTAATTTGTCTATTCTATACACACGTGCGTGCTACAAAATTAGCAACAATGAGCTATCCAAAAGCCACATTATTAAGAAAATTCCGAAGGAAGGAAAGCCTATGGGCCCAGTTAGAAAACTTCCTTCGCACTCTTTCTCTCTCAAAGAAAAAAGACTAATATACAAAAATAATAATTTCAAATTTCAGATATAAGTACAAAAATATCGAATATTATTTCCCTCCTCTTCTGACATCTCTGACTCGAGGGCGCTTTCTTCGTCTTCCGAGTTCTCCCGATCGGAACCATGACTCGGCCTTCCAACTCGGAGTCTTCCAGAAACAAATTCAAAGTGTTCGATTTCGACGGCGACGACGATCGCTCCGAGAATATGCACAAGAGATTCTCCGCCGACCTCCGTAACCGGAAGAACAACAAGAATCGCCGCCGCGATTCTCCTATTAACAAGTACAATTTTCTCCAGACGTGTAAGTCCTTTCTCTCTCTCTCTCTCGCTTTTTTTTTTTTGGGTGTTTGGAGTGGTCCTGTTTGTTCTCGAGAAAATGCGGGAAATAGAGAAACGAGATTTTTCATTTTTCCGAGAAATTTCGGTCGTATGAGTACTGAGAATAGAGTAAATGTCTGTGCGTTTCCTAAGTTGACTAAGAAGAAAAATTTGGAAGATTTAATGAAGTTTGTGAAAATGTGGTCGTGATGTAATGTGGAAGAAATGTTTGCTAGAGCTTGTAATTTGGTTTTTTTTCTTTTTTTTTTTATTTTAGTTTTCTGGACGGGCCAAACAAGCCTTAAGACTCCATAGATGTTGTAGTTCTTTATGCTTAGCATCCGTAAATTGTTCTTTGCGGAAAATTATAGTGTTTAAATCTACGAAAAACTGGAGTCTAATGTACAGAAGATCACAAATTGGATTCATTTTTGAAATTGGATAATAAAAAATCGATAGAAGACAGTGCATATATGATCAGGCGTGAAGAGAAAGAGTAAATATATGTATGTGTGTGTGTGTGTGTGTGCGATTAGAACTTGGAAACTAATTAAAAGAGTGTATTTCATCCAGTGTATTGTTATATTTTACTTTAAAAAATAAAAAAAGAAACGTATAGGCTTTACCAAAAAAAAAAGTGGCACTTGACAAAGTAGTTTCTCTTGTTTGTGTGCCATTATGCTGTGAGTCTTAGATTTCTTTTTGCATTTCAGTGAAATTATTGAAATTAGGTGGTCACTAGGGGTGCCAATTCAAGTCACATGTTGTGTTTTGGTCGTGTGTATCTTCAATTTTACTCAACCCAAACGTGATTCGTAACACGAAAGTATTTGAAAACCATGACATGAACACGAGAAATGACTCGTATTTTTTTTTTATGTCAATTCATTTGATGGAATATGTAAAACCGTCATGCACGTGACATGATGTGTTCCACTCTAGTGTTGTATGAATTTCAATTTTTGCCTTCGAAACTAGCTTAAGTGACTTGTACAAGGGTGCTTCTGTTGAAATTGTAAGAGTCATCAACAGTTGGGGGCACTTTGCAATATATTGTTAAATTCAAGTGGTAATTTGCCAGAATTAAAAATTTGGGGGATGCGCCAAATACCCCCCCCCCCCCCCCCCCCCCCTTTTTTTTTTCTTCCCCTTTTCTCCCTTTAGTATGGTTGGTTCGTGTAGATATTTTGAATGATGGTTTCTGCATCTCATACATGCTGCATTTCAAGCTATAGGATATAGGATGCAGTGTCCTCAAGTTGTTTTACATGGTGGTTTTGTTAAAGTCAAAATGTCTATTTTTGTATTTTTACAGAGTTAAGGAAAGGGATCGGGAAAAGGCAGGATAGGTAGGAAGAGGAATATCTTGTAACCAATACTATAAAGTAAATAAACCAGCAGTAATTTTTTAAACTTGATTGATCCTGATAAATTAGTTGAAAAATGAAACTATTCTTTCATGCTGATGCATCCAAAGGTATTATGTTAATAACATTCTTGCTGTTTTTTTGAAGTTTTAAAATGTTTAAAATCCCTCTTTTAGTCTCCCTCCTGACTCTTTCCTTTTTCATGAGTGATATCATCTTCCAGGAAGGTATATTAGTGATGAAAAGTACGGAACTCATTTTCTCCTTTAGTTGCCTATTGAATCATGTATTGATATGAATAATGTTAATGCTGCTATTCCAGTTATGTCATGAAATTTTATCTAATGAGTTTGTGATCTAGCTATTTATTCATTTATTTATTTATTTTTGTACTACACCGCAATCTGCATGAGTTAGGATGACTAGTTTCATAGTTGCTTGCCGATATGTCTTCACCATCATTGATAAAACTTTTTGTCTGTTGAGAGTCTATCGTTGTTTTCGTTAATTTTCTATACGAGATCTCGACTCAATGTAGCAAGTGAAAAACGAATCGTGCTTAATTCAGTCGTACTTATGGTACACTGTTTAAATTGGTAACAACTATTTAAAAATATATTTTAGTTCATTGTTTAATGAGCTATCAGTTGATTTAGTTAGTTCACACTTGAACAAATATTCAATGTTTAATTTCTGTAAACATATCTGCAGTTGCAAGTGGTACTGAGATTGCAGACCAGGGCTTTAGAGATGATCCAATTGATGTTGATGGTGAAGGTAAGTTTATTGTTGCAGAGATCCCATAAATCATTTATATTTCCAAATTTTTTCCTGCTTCTGTAGTTGTAAAAGGGGCAAAGACCCAGGACGAGATTGCAATAGATTAGACATATATGCTAGTGATGCAGGGTGTCAGTGCACATGTTCTGTGATGTATCCAAAGAGCATGCGACTTGAAGATGGTGCAGTGAAAGAGTCAGATGCCTATTTCGCATCTGGTTCTTCAACTCAGGCATCCAGTTCTTCAACTCATATAGTAAATTTCATTAGCTTGTATCTTCTTTTGCAGTGTTTCTGTTTCCAGTAAAATAGTGCTCTCGATTTTATCTAATGTTCAAGATTCCTTGTTTAATCAGTTTGTTACTTGGTATTAGAATATTAATAATCAGTCAAGTTATGTTTGTCACAGAATGTTCCGATTGGTGCAGTTTCATCCGAAACCAGTAATACTGAAGCAAGCACTTCATCAACTTCAACCTTTTGTCTAACAGATAATGAAGGTCTCGCCCCCTTCCCATTCTCATACTAAGCTTTTGCATAAACAGGGTGAATTCTTAAAGAATGCTATACATACACATGTATATGTATACACATAACTATTTAGTCATTTTTACTCCCAACCTCTCTACAATTTCAGTTCTGGGGAAACAACTAATAGAGCTAGATTGCTGTGGACGTGAAATTGTAAGTTCTCTCAACTAGTTTGTGTTTTCTACTACTTAAACTTAAAGGAGGAAATCTAAGTAATTGATAAGATCCAGAACATACTCTTTTTTCAACGACATTTATTATTTCATACCGATCTCAATACAGACATTTAGCATTTTTACTTTATCGTTTTTGGGATTTTTATTTAATATAGTAGTTATCCTTTTTGTTACTCAGTAAAAAGATTAAGTTCTTTGTCCAAATTTGCTACTTTAAAATTATTGTTTTGAAGGCTGAAACAGTGTGACTGTTTCCTTAAGTTATCAAGTAAGATCTATTTCCTAATTTCAGTTGCATATTTTTCTTGCCTCATTTTCGTGGAATATCTTTGTTGCATACATCTCTTTTAAAGCGACGAACCTGGTAACAAGTTTGCAATGTCAGAGTACTGATGTTGTTATTTTTACTTATTTTTCATCCGTATAGAAAATATGATTAGTCAAATACTTGATTTTCTAGTCAATGCACATAACATTTTGCTCTTGCAAGTTTATGTGCAAAACAGCAGTGCATCTCCCTGATTTCTGGCTTTTCTTTTAGCTAAATACTAATTGAAAGGTAGAAATTCAATATTGTATTTGTATACCTAGGCGTCAAGTTAAACTCCTCTATTCATGCTGTTGGTTTACTTGTACGTAAACGCTAGAGAAGTTGCATCTATTGCTGTGGTTCTGGTGTAACTTGGATGGTATTTTGCGAAACACTAAAATATGTTTATATTTGGTCTCTTTCTGTTTGCCATCCTTTAATATTGCTTTGTTGTTCCATTGTCACTTTTAACCCACATTGTTTTCTTGTAACTGGCAGGATGACGAAAGCATGAATGTTAAAATCTCCCCTGATATAGTTTTATGTGGAGACATATCTTTTGTGGCATCCTGCTTAACGTTTTCATGCAGTAGCCTCAAACTAGAAGGTTCTTCTTTGAATGGGACCAAGGAAACGTTCTGCTTTGAATGGACTATCAGGGATATAATTCTCATTGAATCAGAGTGGACTGCATCAGTAAGTTTCATATGTTTTTCTTGAACTTCACTATTTTAGGCAACATAAATAATTGCTGGTCTTGGATGCAGGTTGAGACTGCCATGGTTAACCTTCATCTAAAGTCAAAGACTTCTAAAGGAGCTCAAAATGGAAATAAGACATCAGGTTTGTGAAATTTCATACGTGTTTTTGGAGCTATTTTTGGAGGATCCTAAATGGGTCAACTTGTGTGTTTGTTTCTCTTTCTAGTCGCTTGTTATTATTATTATTTTTTTCCTCAAAGTTATTAACTCCCTTGCTTTTTTCTCTTACGTATTTATAGCATAATAAAGAGAGAGGGACAAGGGCAAAAAAAAAAAAAAAACAAAAAAACAAAAACAAAAAAGATTTGACGAACTAAGGTGGATGTTGATTCACTGAATTCCATGTTTGAGCTATAGCAAAAATGGTCTTCTTGGAGAACGGATGAACATATATTCCTTGTACTGTGTGGTGTTAGAGTTTGAATATTTTAATGAGAGTTTTTCTATTTATTTGACCATGTATTGTTTCCAAATTCCAAATTCGAGTTCTGGGAGGAAGCCAATTCTTTAAGAAAATGAAGGTTCCTCCACTTTTCATAAACAAAGTAAATGTGTTTTAATTTTCATTTCTTAATGCTCTTAAACTTATTTCTATTTTTCTTTTACTGTTATATGGAATGTTGACAAACTGGCTGATCTTGTAATATTTCTCGTTTTAGTCACTGTCTCTAATACTAAACTCCCCCCCCAAATTACCTGCAGGTGTTGAGCAGTTAACGTTTGCAGTTTATGACCCTAACTGGGAAAAAGTACAGGACGCAATCAAAAGATTGAATGTGAGATATAAGGATATATGGAACACCCATTTTGAGTGAGTTTTGATGGACTGACTCACACTTTTCAAACCCTTTTCGTCTTCATACTTGTGTTTGTGTAGGTTGAACTATTTATCAGATTGACTGTGCATTGTACAAGTGAATAAATAGGAATTGATTTTGATTTTACCTTTTAAATGCAATTTGAAATTTCTTTTCACTGTTTCATATAATTTATCAGTCGGTTTTGCTGCTTGTGGTTATAAAGCTTAAGTTTCAGTGAGATTTTCACATTGTCCTTGTTGTGGAGATTTTCTTGTAAACAGAATACATCAGTAAATTTGAAGCATGATGTGTAATTATTCAATTTACTCTCTTTTGCAGTGCTGATATGGTAAAAGTTGAAAAAGATTGGTTGGCACAGAGTAGCGTGTTCTCTCCAAAGGATTACTTATCTGGGTAAGTAAAAAAAAAATATATATATTTTTTAATTTTTCTTTAGTAAAATTTCTTTATTTCTTTCCACAAAAAATATATAGGTACTACATACTTAGATAGTTTTTCTTTCGCTGATAAATTCTAGTTCTCGCTTCCCTTCAGCTATGTTTAAGTTATTCAATATGCATCATTCTGAGCATTGGTGGTTCTATGGTGGATCACAATCTCTAAGAAGTCAATTCATAAAAACTTGTAACTTTTCTACTGCAAGTCATCTCAGAACAATTCACAGATTGTTTCATGTGACTGTAATTATATGAGATTTTATGCTTTTGGTATTTGTGTCAAATATTTGAATCTCTTTTGTCAATGCCTACACAACACTTTTAAACAGATCGGATCACGTGTATTCCTTTGTCGCCTAATCATATATTTTATGTTGATTTACTTGATCTATTTTCAGATCTGAGGATCCTTTTGAAGATGTTATTTATCCAAGAGGAGATCTTGATGCTGTTATGATTCATAAGGGAGACATTGAGCTTCTAGAGCCCGACACATTTATCAATGATACTATAATTGACTTTTATATCAAGTAAGTTTGGGATACCTTTATTCATCAGAAAAAAATAAAGGTTTTAAATAACTTAATCTAATCCTGGTTTGTCCTTATACTTAGTTAAACATGGTTCTCTCTGTTGATAATTAAAATTGTTAAAATTTGTGCTTCATCTACTTTCTCTGAAACCTTGCTTTACACATATAAGAGAAGAGTTTAAACTTCTAATAATTGATATTACACTATATTTTTTTAGTTTTTTATATGGTTGGTTAAAAAAAAATTCCTAATTCTAGCGGTTTCTTTGCTGGAATCTGATTTCATACAATCTGGAAAATGATCTAGTTATTTCCATTTTCAGAAAGTTGCATTTTGTATGACTAGCATGTGTGATGACATAGTTTGAACAAGCCAGATTTTATAGCAAGCCCGACAAAAACAATTAAAAGCTAGAAATGCAGATCAAGGAGACATTGGTAAATTAGTTGGCATAAATTGGATCTTAGATTCCTCATTATGTTACAATGTCGAGAAAGGACCACACATGTACTTGGGTGACTGAACAAGCCCAGCACTATAATAATTTTATAAAAAGCTGGCAAGAGCAATTGAAGGCCTAACCTGGAGAATTAAAAAGAAATTGTAAGATGTAATTACAAGATTTGAACTTAGGAGTTGCTAAGTTAAAGAATCATTTACATCAAAAGTTAAAACCCAATAATGACCCACATCTTGAATAGCTTAAACTATTAGAAAATAGGTTTTCTGAATCTGATGTACATAAATGGCTTTTAGATTTAGAAGTCTGATTATAGTTCTTGCAGATATTTGGCAAACGGCATTCAAACCAAAGAGAAGCAGAGATTCCATTTTTTCAATTGTTTTTTCTTTCGAAAGCTTGCGGATTTAGACAAAGATCCTTCAAGTGCTTATGAAGGCAAGGCAGCATTTCAACGTGTTCGTAAATGGACAAGGAAAGTCAATATTTTTGAAAAGGACTACATATTCATTCCTGTAAATTACAGGTGTGAAAGCATCATTGATATATATATTTCTTACACCTCTTCAGGATTGTCCTTTTGTTATTGCTTTCTAATGTGAATTATTAAAACAACCTGGTCAGTCTTCATTGGAGTTTGATTGTCATCTGCTATCCTGGTGTAGTGCCCATTTTCAAAGGTAAGAATTCATAAATGGTTTCACTTTTTCTTTTTCTCTTTATTTTTCCTTTACGAAACCCATCTTTTGTTCAGTTTATGTTCTCATGATCTTTAGATGAA
The DNA here is from genome assembly GCA_008635985.1 of Ficus erecta. Lineage (NCBI taxonomy): Eukaryota > Viridiplantae > Streptophyta > Magnoliopsida > Rosales > Moraceae > Ficus > Ficus erecta. The sequence goes on along the minus strand of BKCH01002004.1, from coordinate 1,005 downwards.
GAATCTGAATGTGCATCCAAGGTACCATGCATCTTACATATGGATTCTATCAGAGGAAGTCACAAAGGCCTCAAGAATCTCATACAAAGGTAGACTTTTGATAGCTCCAATTGATGACTAGTCCCCAAAAATGATGCATTATTTTCAGTTCTGGTGAATAATATTTCTCGTTTTGAAATTTATATCTTTTGATCGTTGTTCTCCTGTTCAAGTGTTCACTTGTATAGTTTGATTGATTGTTCTCGTTAGATACTTGTTATTCATTTTTATACAGGTAATTTGGCAGAAGTATAATTACCTTATGTAATTGTGCAGTTTTTTTGCATTTATGATGTTTTGTTTGTATTCAGTTGCATTTATGGTCCACCTAACAGACATCTTGTTTCTTATAAAACGATAGTTGTTTTGTGCTACATGCTTTTAGTTTTACTCAGATGATGGGCAGTTGGGTGGTTAAAATGATATGATGTGATTCTCAATTGGGAAGAAATTGACTTTATGTGATTGTTGCAGCGTCAGGACTACTATGAGAAATGCCACCTTTAATTCTTTTTCACCTATTAGTATTCTAACTGATAGTATATGTAGAATAATATCTTAGCATACCATGTAAGCACTCATGATGTTCGGTATTTTATTTTATTTATTTTATTTTTTGGGAGATGTGGGAATAGAAATTATATTTTCTCTCCTTTTATATATATTTTTTAGTGTGAACTAACTATCCTCCCTCAATTGAGACTGGATTTTTTTGTGATCATCAACTTATACTGATGTCAACCATGTTTTCTTTCATAATGTCTGCAACGATATTACAGTTACCTTTGTGAAGAATGGAAAGAGAGGCATAAAGCTACAACAGAAGATGCTTCATCGAATTTCCTACATTTGAAATTTGTTCCACTTGAGGTATTTGTAGTTCATCAAATTTCTAATTCTACCTTTCTGCCTCCTTTGTTGAACTCCTGTATGAGAGCCACTTTTCAATTTAACAGGGTTCTATTT